>JAMQGT020010855.1:0-15025 GCA_024447675.2 Pterophyllum scalare | reverse complement strand
GTGTTATGTAACATTACTTGGTTCAGTTACGTATTGCTCTATTTTCAAAGTTAGGCTTAAAACTTTCCTTTATGATCAAGCTTATAGTTAGGGCTGGATCAGACAACCCTGAACCACCCCTTAGTTATGCTGCTATAGGCCTAGGCTGCTGAGGGGGGTCCCATAATGCACTGTTTCTTCTCATTCACCTTTATTTACTTGTTTATACTTCACTCTGTATTTAATCATTATTATTAATCTCTGGCTCTCTTCCACAGCATGTCTTTTGTCCTGTCTCTCTCCACTCAGCCCCAACCGGTCGCAGCAGATGACTGCCCCTCCCTGAGCCTGGTTCTGCTGGAGGTTTCTTCCTGTTAAAGGGGAGTTTTTCCTTCCCACCGTCACCAAGTGCTTGCTCATAGTGGGTCGTTTTGACTGTTGGGTTTTCTCTGTGTTATTGTAGGGTCTTTACCCACAATACAAAGCGCCTTGAGGCGACTGTTTGTTGTGATTTGGCGCTATATAAATAAAATTGAATTGAATTGAATTCAGTGTGCTTTGGTGACTGAGAGACATTATTCCTGCTCTAGATTTACCTCTGGTTTGTGAATGGTAAGGCTTTCTCTTGGTGCTGAGGCTCTGTGTATTGAAACTAGCTAACTGTCACTCACCACTCTGACATCTGACAGCTTGAGCTGCATACATACCAGTTAGAGCCTAATTAAAGTGGTGTTGCTCTCCTGACACACATTGTAGGGTTTTCATAACCTTCCTGGCTTTTTTTTTTTTCTTTCTCTGCAACCCATCGACCCAAAGCTGCATTGACCTTCTGGGCATCGCAATAGTCCCAGGCAGACATTTTTAATTGAAATGATATGATTAGCTCTCGCTACAGGAAGCAGGTTTTCTTCTTCCATGGGCCCCTCTCCTAAGAATAGGCAAATGTCTTCGCTTTACTGTTGTCTGCAAACCTCTGATTTTTAAGCACAATGGATACTTGGATTGTTGGAGTTTCCTTCTCTCAAATTACACTGGGCTTCCACATGGCTAAGACTTTCTGTGGAGGTGTGTGTATGTCTGCAATCCAGTGCGTTTGCTCTGGCAGAGAACATCCACTGCCTCTTTGATGATAAATCATGGTGCATTCAAAGAAATGTTAAATTATTCAGTTCCATTTAACTTTGTGTTTGAGTGGGGGAAGAAAAAGTGAATGCAGTTCAGCAGTTGTGCGGAGACTATGATAAATGCTTAAGATGACACTTGACATACTGACTCAGTGCTTGAATTGCACTGCAACACAGACCTCAAACTCTGGAAGCACCTGAAAGTCTTCAAATAGAGCTCATCTTTTTTCCATTTCTTCCCTTTAAAGAAATGTAGAGGCAGAAAAGAGCATTCATTATGTGGGATGATGAGTCAGATTAGTTGGAGCCTCCAAAGCACACATACAGAAAACACAAGCTTAATTATGTCTCCCATGTGGATCAATAAACGGTCTACACTATAATAAAACAATAAATATTTCCTTCCTTATCTTTTTCTTATAAAAGGACATACTTTTTACAGAAAAACACTGATTGACAGTACAGATTTACAACTACATGTGATCACGTCACACGATAAGGCTTGCAGTGAGGTTTAAAGAGTGCACAACGCCATGTCGTTCTTTGTAGTGAACAGTGAAGACCTTTCATTGTTGTGACACAATTGCATCTGAATTTGTAATGCTTGTGTCTTTTACAAAGCTGGAGTTTGACTGTGCAGATTACTGGTCTCTGAGTGTCAGTGGGAAAGGATTTGGCAGAGGGACTCAGTGTCACCAGCACACTCAGATGCCCTCCGGTTTAAATGTGAAAAAATAGGTGCAAATTAAATTAGTGCACAGTAACATCCTCTCTCTGTTTTAGATGTGTCCTTTAAAGCTACACTGTAGCAACAACATTTTTAAGGTGTTTTCAGCTCTAAAATTATATCAGCCCTGATATATAGCTATAAATCAGTTATATAACCAATATATCAGCAGGGCCAATATTAGATATTTGTCGACATATCAGTATCAGCATTTGTAATGGCCGACAAATGCAAATTTAAAAAAGCCAAGAAGAGAGGAGAGAAACACCCTTCAGCTATGTAATGAGTGTTGATGTTGCATAGTTTGTCCACCAGAGGCACTCTACAACTTCTGTGGTGGCTACAGCTGTTAGGCCCACGACAAACACAACAACGAGCAAAAAACAAGTAATCTATGACTTGCTGACACTTGAACGAGATTATATTTGAACTGCAGTGTCAGTATCTTAGTAGCGACTCATACAAGAAGTACACATATCAGATGTTTGGGAAACCTGTTTATGTTTTGTGTGTCTGGAAATTTTTTTTTTAAATCTCCAAATATATTGGTATCGGTCTTAAAAATCCTACATCAGTTGGGTTTTATCAGGCGGTACGGTTTTGTAGATTGCATTTGTGATTGTTTTAAATGCAGTTCTACTACACCTATAGACTATTGGGCTGTTTTATAAAGAGCTGTACTGGTAATTCTTTTGTTGAGAAATTTCACACTATGGGAAACTTCAAAAACATGGCAGAAGCTTTTATTCTTTCAATTTAGCAGTATTGTAGACATAAGCTACAAAATTACAATCTATTAATAATTGCATAATCGGTAAATCTTAAACACAGAAAGTTCTCATTTATATTATTGTGAACACAACATGCTCTTCTTTGTGCTAGTCTTGTGTGGAGATCCTGTTAGCTCCTGACTGATTGCTTTCTCCTGCCCATATCCATCCAATCTTCAGGTCTCTCCAAAGACTTTCTCATAAGGTCACCTCCAGACCATGGCTTGTGTCTTGGTCACTGGACATTCAGGCAATTATCATGTAGCACCTACAGCACTGTCTTTGCTATGTGCTAAAAGGTTATTGTCACGCTGAAAGGTGAATCCTCCCTTTGAGGTCATTTCTCTTCAAAGACCTCTCAGCTTTTATCTGTGTTTATGGTTACGCTGTGACCATCATCTTCTTTCTTAACAAAGTGATGAGCGGCTGTGGTTTTCCTGTTCATTATCCTAATGGTGTTCAGGCCAGTGTCTCTAAGAGATTATTTTCAATTCCTTCTGTCAATTTTGCTGTCATTAAATAAACTCCAGGGAGGCTAATATAACCATTCAATATAGGAATGGGATCTATCTAGCTACTCTTCCAAGAAGGTCTAATTAATGTAGTGTAGAGATCTTTTTGGCATGTTCTCCATCTACACGGCCAGACCCTGGAGGTCTTTTAACCTAATGGAACACAATTTTCCAGGGCCAGTTCTAGTTGATTTTTGCCTAACAGCAAGCCTTTGAATGGCAGTGGAAACAACAGTTGGCTTTAGGAGCAAACACCAAAAATATCATCTCGGCACACACCAGTAATTTTTCTGTCCACCCATGTCAAGTTTCCACCAAAGAATAACCTGACCTTTTCACAAGCAGAACGGGGACATATCACACACAGCTGAAGAGGATGACTCTCTGCAATTTACTACAAATCCATGCTGTCTGTACTCCCTTTATTTTCCCTGTTTTTGCACTTCAGCCATGCGTTGTGTTACTCTTGACATGTTTGCATGTTCCTGACTCATCTGACGACATGTAGCACATTTAAATGCATTTTTGCTTGTTTTCTGGGTCCATTAGCCAGCCAGTTATACCCGTTATATGAATTCATGTAACTACTTGTTTTATGTGGAATAGTAACACTAGTTTGCTTTTCCTTTTTAGCAGCTATTTTTTTCTGTCTAAATTTTCCGTTTTCTGTAGCATTTGCCTCAAAGTTGAGCCATTTACACTGATTATGGGGTTTACATCTGAAACTAAGTGGTATTCAAACTGTGCATTGATGAAATTTTGTATGGCTGAGATACAAAAAAAAATGTGTCTGTCCACCTGTTAAGTGTGTAATCAGTGATTTAATGTCTTTATGTGCCTCTTGTAAGATAATGGGTGAAAATTATTCGGGGGAACCAAACCTGCAATTACACCACTTCTCGGGATTGTGACATGCCTGTGAATAGTGTGATTAATGGCAATTGCACTTAAGAATTATGAGGTTTAGTCTAGACTTTATGGCTCTTTTCCCTCTTATTGCATATGTTCTTGGATGATGAACATCATAGAGGCTAAAAAAAGGAGTCATTTTTTTTGCTGATAATAATTTACTGACAGGCGAGCGACCTTTGACAGCATTTGAATCCCAGAAAATGTCTTTTATTTTCAGCCATTTGATATATTGGCATTCTTTATGCCTCAAACAACCACACAGCAAGAATTGTATAAACACATTGTGGTCTTAGATGAACACAACGCTGTAAAGACACGGTCACAGTTTATTCAAAAGAGGGGAGCATGGCAGGTGCTGCATAGCCTGAACTGTCTCAACAATATCTTATAATATGTCATTAAGGGTGCCAGTTGTGCTGTTTTCCTTGTATTAATTACTTATACTCACTGATCACTTCAGTAGGCACACCTGTTCAGTTGCTTGTTAATGTAAATATCTAATCGGCCAATTAGATGGCAGCAAGGCATGCCAACACAGTCAAGATGACCTGCTGAAGCTCAAACTGTGCATCAGAATGAGGCACAAAGGTGATTTACATGACTTTGATGGTTGATTTTAAGGGATTGAACGTGGTTGTTGTTGCCAGACAGGCTGGTCTGAGTATTTCAGAAACTGCTCATCTACTTGGACTTTCCCACACAACCATCTCTGAGGTTTACAGAGAATTGTCCATAAAAAAGAATATATCCAGTGAGTGGAAGATCTTTGGGCATAACTATTGATGGCAGAGGTCAGAGGAGAACAGCCAGACTTCTTTGAGTTCACAGGAAGGCAAGAATAACTCAAATAACCACTGGTTACAGCCAAAGTATGTAGAAGAGCATCTCTGAATGCACAAAATGTCGATACTTGAAGCAGATGGGCTACGGCAACCACACCAGCTGCCGCTCCTGTCACCTAAGCACAGGAAACAGAGGCTACAGTTTATGTGGAAAAATGTTGTCTGATCTCATGAGTCTTGATTTCTCCTGGAACATTTGGATGGGCCAGAATTTGGTGTAAACAACATGAAAGCGTTGATACATCCTGCCGTGTATCCACGGGTCAGGCTGCTGCTGCTGCTGCTGGTGTAAAGGTGTACCAACTGAGCATGGTATGGAAACATCGTGCCATGGTCCAGGGTCTTTTGGTTTTTGATCTTTGAAACTCTGTTATTGTTAAATATCTTCGGTTTGTTTCTTAGCTTGCTCGTGGTTTAGATTCTTCACCTTTGCATCTTTCTGCTTTGTTTGGTCTTAGGCCAATTTGAGTGTTGCATTCTAGCTTATTTCTCTCCATGAGCTTTGACATTATAGCTCATTCCTTGAGTTTCTTTTCCTGCCCTCCTGGGTTCTGTGTCAAGTCTGTGTTCCTGTGATTAGTTACTTCCTGATTTATTTTGCAAGTCTTGTGTCTTTTGTGCGTTGTGTTCAGTTTCGTTTCCCTTTGAGCCTGCTCACCTGTGTCTTGTTTTCCCCAGCTGCATCCTCTCTCCCCGGTTACCTCGTGTGTGCATTTAAGTCTTTAGTTTTCCTCAGTTCTTTGTCACGTCCTCCCTCATGCTGTGCTCTGTGTGTTCCATGTTTCCTCTGTGTGAATCCCTGGCTCCTGGTATGCATTATTTTGTATTTTGGCAAGTTTTCAGCTTGTACTGATGCCAATTTTTTGGTATTAAAGAATTCTAATTTCCTCAGCCAGGGAGGTTGTGTGTGTTTGTGTCATTGTGTCTGTAAACACAGTAGTTTGAAAAGTTTTGAATGAATTCTGATGAAACTTTGTAGGGGTGCAGAGTGGGGTCATGTTAACAGTCTATTGGCATGTGGCGAACATCCATCAAGGGTCAACTAAATGATTTACTGGTTGAAAACTGACAAAAAGCCTCAAAACTATGGTTCTTACAAATGTGGTGTATTGTCAACATTTAGAAAGTGCTTTATAAAGATTTAAAATATGTCACATCTGACCTCTGACCTCTCCTTCAAGCTCAGTAGTTTAATCTGAAGGTCAAAGTGATATTAATGCTATATAGCTCTATTTGAAATGACAAGTTTTCAAATTCACAAGAACATGTTGACACTGGATACTTTGAGTATTGTATATACTTTTTTCACTTATTACTAAACAACGAATTGAATGCCACACATGTGCTATATCTGCATAAATAAAAAATAATCACACTCAAGTATATTAAAATGCGTTTCAACAGGGCCAAAAAACACCTGCACTTCGCACTTGATTTACTGCATTACAAAGTTCTTAAAGTACATTTAAAAAGAACAAACAAAACAAAATTAATATATAGAAATACTGTTCTGCCCAGAGAGTGAGCTGCCTTGACGGAGGTTTGTGCTCTCAGAGTGCTTCTTGTACTGATTTATTCTCCAGTAATCTTTGTGTATATACATATAAAATATGCTAGAGTTATATTGAAAGTCGGTACCACTGTCCAGTCATCTGTGCTCTGCTTAATGTGAGTATGAATGAATCGGCGCTGCTATTAATTCCTAAATTACTCACAGAAAACCTTTTTTTTTTTGTATGATTTTGTTAAAAAGCATATATTAGAAACATATACATTAATACTATTGGCTGACTGAAATATTGGTTTAGCAAAATGCTGGGCAAGTGTCTTTTGAGTGTATAATTCCTTTGAATTACTGAGCAGACCTGTTGTGCATGAAGTATTGATTCACCCTAAATATCGAGCACATTCAGCATGTTTTACCCAAAGAACATGTGAATCAACAAAATGTTGCTTCACCGGAGTTTGCGTTTTGACTTTTTTGCACAGGTACATGCAGTGTGGTATTAAGCGGATGGCACTGAGAACAGATTGTCTGGCCTTGAGGATGGTCTGTCTACAGATAATTAGCTTTCCATCAGTCTCTTAATTTTCTATACCAGTTAACTGAGTGGCTATGCTTACGCAGAGTTGTTCCAGCCTGTTTGGCTTCATAGGAATCGTCTGCACATTATGCCCACTGAATTGAGTCAGATAACATCTTGCCCCCACCCCCTGTGTTTCCAAGCTGTGGATCTCTTGCTATTGTTAGCCCCTCAGTGATCAATGTCTCTGCTCTTTATGAAGAAGTTGATTGATTGATGAAGTGGTCTGGTTTTCAGGCTGAATTTCAGATTTGAGAATGGCTTTCTAAATATGTTGGCAAACGCTTTTTACAGTTTTTTTTTTTTTTTTAATGAAAAGATTAATTATTTAGCACTTACAGTTTTATGATCTTCGCATGTGTAACAGGTGTTAAATGTAGGGAGACTGCAATAAGGAGCCAGGCCTAGCTTCTGGTCATTTATAGCAGGCAGTTCCTTAGGAAATCTGATGGCACACATTCCTCTCGCATCATTGTTTGAGCATCCCTGTTGGGAGAACTGTTTGCCTCTCATACACTGAGTCCTGTTGATTTACATAATGGCAAATATCATTATTTGGTATGAATTTTCCATTTCCTGTAATAACTGTGGATGTTCTTGTTGTGTTTAATGCTATTATGTGAGCACAAATTACTCCAAGTGGGCCAATAAAGATAACTTTAAGCCATGAACCTCGGGCCAGGCTGTACCTGATGAGATTGCATTTTCACGCACATCGATGTGTGTTATACCTCAGAGAGAGTGTGTAAGTTTTTTTTGTGCAGTTTCACTACGTTTTTTTGATCTGCACTCTGAGCAAAGACTGTCCCTCAGAAGGTAAAGTCCCGGCAGCCCTTCGACACACATCGTTGTAACTGTGCCAAGATCTGATGATGATTGAGTTGAGGCCTTGTTTATACCTCCATGGACTAGTCTCTCTCTCTGCTACTTTAGGCAGCTTTTGCTCTCAACTAGCTATTACCTGTCAGTCACAGTAATGTGCAGTGGATATCTAGGGCCATTTTCCACCTGCTTGCTTTGATGCCCACCAGCAGGTTGTTGACAGCAAGCTCCATAAATACCATGCCCTTTTTCAAAGGGCTAATTTCATGCTTTTTGGACTTGAAGAACTGCATAATCGATTGCAGTTTTCTACTTTCTTAATGGTGATTATCAATTGTGTTTTAAATGGAGCCGTGGCATTACAGTGGTTCCGTCTGCCTTCTCCTTTTATTTTATCGTATGCTGGGTCTATTTTCACGGGTGCTTAAATTCTGATCGAAATCTTGTAGAAGGAAAAAGATTTTCACTTTTTCTCCCAGTTCTAGCCTTAACCGTCAGTTTGGTGAACTGTAACATTTATGAAAGGATCCTATTAGTTAATTCCCTCCAAGAAAAAAAAAAAGGGTTGAAAGCTGGGTCAAACGGCAATGGCCAGTGCATAAATTTAATAAAAGTTGCTCCTTGCTGCACCGTTACATCAGCATAAAATAAACTAATTTAACGAGCATGTCGTAGGGATGAAAATTCAATCTTTTCACACATTTCCCATCTGTCTCAACTTATTTTTGCAGTTGGTGGGTGGCGAGTTTGATCTGGAGACAAACTTCATTATCCAGGATGCAGAAAGCATCAGCTGCCTGATGGAGCTGCTGGAGCACTGTGACATCACCTGCCAGGCGGAAATCTGGAGCATGTTTACTGCCATCCTTCGAAAAAGTGTTCGGAATCTGCAAACGAGCACTGAAGTGGGCCTTATCCAGCAGGTGCTGTTGAAAATGAGCTCCGTGGATGACATGATTGCAGGTATGATAATGATATGATTAGCAGATGTAGGATAGTTTTTTTTTTTTTTCAGATGATCGATGTTTATGAACATGTTGATGCCTTATCTGTTATTATGCCTCTTTGGTTTTAGCTTCAGAAGTGGTTTTACATCTCTTTAAAAGATTTAAAAGGTTTGCATGTTGACAGTAGACTTAGCAGTGCTGCAGATTTTGGTTGGAAAAATGTGACTGTGCCATAAATATAATCTAAAACAATTATAGTTGCATGATTAAATGATATAAAAACAAATTCCTTCAAATGTATGCAGAACTAATTGTACTTTTGTCAGTAATTAAATAAACCCACATAGTTTTTTAAAAAATTTTTTAGTTTTTTTTTTTTAAGCACATCAGGTTTTGGGAAAAGTCGAAAAAGCACTTAATTTTCTTCTTTTGGCTGCTTCCTTTTATCTGCCTCTATCTCACCCTATCCTTTGCATCCTCCTCTGTCGCACCTCTGTCCTCCTTCACTGCATTCAAGAATCTTCTCTGTGATCTTCCTCTGTGCCTCCGGCCTGGTAGCTCCATATTCAACATCCTTTCTCCAATATATCCACCATCCCTCCTCTGCGCATGTCCAAACCATCTCAGCCTTGCCTCTTTAACTTTGTCTACAAACTGCTCAAAACCTGAACTGTCCCTCTGACATACTCATTTCTAATAACACCTTAATACTGAAAATCTTAGCATCTTCAACTCTGCTGGCTCCGGGTCGTCCTCTCAACTTTTTGTCCGTGCCACCGTCTCCCAACCGTACATCACAGCTGGTCTCACTACAGTTTTGTAAACCTCTTTCACTCTTGCTGCTATCCTTCTGTCACAAGTCACCCCTGACACCTATCTGCACCTACTCCAAGCTACCTGCACTCTCTTCCTCACCTCTCTTGTGCACGGTCCATTGCTTTGGATGCTTGACCCCAGCTATTTAAACTCATCCACCTTCACTACTCCTTGCATCTTTGCGGTTCACTCCCTCTCATTCTCATTGTCTTTTTTTTGTCCCACTTTGGACAAAGTGTAGACATAATAAAATTTGGCACCAGCATTATATTGGAATATCCTTTTGATAACACCTGGGGTTCAATTAGAAGCATACACACCAGGAGACTGAAACGACTGGGCTTATTAACTTCTCTGTCTGTGAAGATTAATGTTAGCGATGTCACTGTGGTTTTGTGTATTGAAGTCATTGTCACTGACGTGCTGGGCTGTGCAAATTACACCCGTACCCTGTGTTGCTTCTAAATTATGTTTCACATGATGAAATTAAAATGCATTTTCACTGCAGTTTTCCAAGTCATTCTCCGTGCAATTTTGTCTTTTCTCTGTTAAATATAAGAATTTCACGGACAATGAACTGTAATCTACAGTAAAACAGTTTCCATTATCTCGGATGTTCAGTCATATGAATACTTTTCCCCATGAGGAACTCTAGGAGAACCTCCAGTGTGGATGAATTATAATATCAGCTGCATTTGATTATTGTCCCCTCTCCTCTTCTCATTTATGTGTGTGCATCTGTGTGTGCTTTGTGGACGTGATCCTCTTCTTTAAAGATTTGCTAGTGGATATGTTGGGAGTGCTGGCCAGCTACAGCATCACAGTGAAGGAACTGAAAATGCTCTTCAGCATGCTGCAAGGAGGAGGAGGCTTCTGGGTAAGTAATACCAGGACAGGGATGCGCAGAGGTGTACTGTGCATGTGTGTGTGTGAGAGAGATTGTTTGACATTGTCTCTTGAGTTGCCTCAAGAAACCCATCAACACTGATCCGTCTGTGGCTTGTTCTGTAATTGACTTACTGCCGAATGATTGAATGAAGTAACTGAAAAGATATTGAGTGTCTGCTGTCCAACCAGTCACAGAGAAAAGCCTCAACTGTCTTATCTCTGCTCTTTTTATCTTTGCCACCTGTGCAGCCGAAGCATGCAGTAAAAATGTTGTCGGTGCTCAATCAGATGCCCCAGAGACACGGTCCAGATGCCTTCTTCAACTTTCCTGGTCGCAGCGCAGCAGTAAGCTATCATATTTGATTGTACATTCTGTTGTGAAGCAGTTTTCATACATGCACTGCAGGCCTGAACTTTTCTGGGTGTTGCATGTGGAAATGCGATAAAGAGATCTGATTGATCCCCGTTAACTAATGAACGTTAATGTAGCCACATATAAGAACTGCATCTGAGATACCTTTTGAACTCTGTATAGTGAGCAATACACTTTCTATAATGTGTGATACACTCCTCTGTACCTTTTTTCTTATTAACTCTTTAAAGCCTTGTTGGATCTTTTTCCCTGGTTTGCTGGATTTTTAATCAACATACTGCAGGATGCCGATTAAAGCAAGTCAATGAGGTATCGCAGTGATGTCATTAAAAGTAATTTTTTTTAGCAACCACTTAAAAGTTGCTTGAAACTAAACTCTTTAAAGTCTTTGAGATTAATTGCAAATTGCACTCAAATAAAAATGGAGCTTGAATCACGGCTGGATTTATGTCAAAGAGGCTGAACGCTCGCCGTGATAAAGGAGTCAGCGTGAGAGGTAATTACACTGTCATCACCTAACATTGTGGTTTGCAGTTCCAAAGCAGTCATTAAACATTAGACCATAAATATTTAACTGCATGCACATATTAGAATGATTCAAATATGGATTTTATACATTTAAAATGTTTTAATATTAGTCACAAAAATGTCAGGAAAATATGGATTTGGGATATTCTTGTATATTTGTGTGGGTGGGACTATAAATTTTCATTTATGCTGTCAGCTTAAGTTACTACTTTATTTTTTCCTTATAGTATTTTAATTCACCTTACTTACTATAATACACCAGTTTGCAGCCAAATCTGAGGCCCCTGAAGGTTCTTATCTATATCAACTATTATGATGCCATCACATTGCCTAGCAATCACCTACTAATGGTATTAAAGTGACCCATACTTAAAAATTATGCACCTCTAACTCCTTATAAAAGCGTTGTATCATTTTCATTTCACAACCGCAACATCTATTTTATATCCAAAAAACTTGAATATTATGATATATGTAATATGATGTCATCATGCCGCCTAGCAAAGGACAAAAAGTACATTTATTTAGTAGAGCAGGACCTGAGCATTTCAGGGAAGCCAGAGAAATGGGCTAATTTTTATACAGTCAGTCCCGTGTTTATCTTTATTTTATCCACCGCCCCTATTTTCTTTACTTTTCTCAGTGCGATTAAGCATATCAGTTTGCCAATAGCATAAACAGCCCAAACAAGAATGCAGCATTGGCATTGACTAGTTTATATCATTTCCTTTACCCTGTCATGGAACTCCACTCTAGCACAAGTCGAATGCAATTTTAAGGAGCTGTCTGTGATGGTGCATGAATTTGTCTTTCGCTATTGTTTCTTTTTAGGCAATTGCTTTACCTCCTATTGCTAAGTGGCCTTATCAGAATGGGTTTACATTCAACACCTGGTTCAGAATGGATCCCTTAAATAACATCAATGTGGACAAGGACAAACCATATCTGTACTGGTGAGTACACATTAGCTTGTGTTTTTGCTCCTTTTTCCGACGTCCTCTGCACACTCCCATCCCTCTCGTAGGTGCTGTAAGTCTACATTATGACACCAAAGAGAAGTAAATCGCACTTTCTTGTTTTTCATCATTCTAATTGCTTTAGCTTTGTATTAGAAATCATACCCATCTCTGCAGAGCCCTATAAAGCTACAAGCAGCTTTATTGACAAAGCAGTATGGTGCCTGATGTGCTGTGACCTACTGTGATTTTCTCATCTAAGCAGATTATGACTGCAACTTGTTTTTCAAGGTTAAACTAGTTTTACAGACGCTGTTTTTCACACACCGGCAGCTCTTATGTAATGCGGTTTGTGAAAGGGCTTCATTTTTTTTCCAGATAATGCTGATGAATTATAATAAGAATGGGGGAATTAGGTGAGATTATTGAGATTAAAACCCACGGAGCCATGAACTACAGCGGTTACGACTGTCGACTCCAGAGGTGAACTGCTGTAGTGGGAGATGCTATGGAGGTATTAATTTAGATCTGAATATCTGCCACATAAGGTTCACCTAGCTGCTCTTGCAGGAGCTTGTGAGCAATTAGCGCTAAAGTCAATAACCTAGAAGTGCAGTGAGGTTTTGCTGCTCTGTTTATGAGAGGAACTTTGGGAGAAAATCTCGAAATACAAAGGGACATATAAAAGAGTTGCGGTAGGAGAGTAAGCCAATAATAAAGATGAAAAGTCAGAGAGAAGACTAATTGCCCAAAGACGGCACTTAGTTGAGTGTGAATTTAAGAGTCTGTTCACTCTGGAAAGGCTTGTTCTGTGTTTCTCAGATGTGCAACAGCAAAAAAGGCTAAGCTGTGAAGTTCGTATTCATCCATTCATGTTTGTATTCAGCAGTGATAGAGTCCCAAAAAAAAAGGTGAGATATGCCAAGCTAATCCTGTTGATGCTTTCCTCTGAACGCCTCCACAGCTCACTGGCAGGGCATGTAGACAACAAAAAGAATTGGATCTTTTAGAAAGGAGCATGTCCACTGTGTCTTGGCTCGCCCAGCGGTATCTATGTGTGGGTCATATATTTCTCTGGCTCTGCATTCACCCCGCATCGTAAAGGCCGGTATTCTCTTTATCTGGCTTGACAAAGAGGTTGCTTTGTTTTAGGTGGTGGTGGTGGTGGTGGGGGGGGTGTCTTTGAAGATGGAAGACTAATATAGACCTGAAGACTGTGAGAGTGTATTGAGTAAGTGTCAGCAATGAAAAAGATGTTCACTCCAAGCAGAACACAAGCAAAGAACTATTGTTGTATTGCAGGGATGTTTGTGTGTGTGTGTACGTAGTGTGGGCTGTATAAGATCTGCTCCTATTGTTTACAAGCTGAATTTCCTCAGTGCTGCTGTAATCTATCTTTTTGTGGAGGCAGGAAGATCAGAATGGAACGATTTGCCATTGAGAGCTTTGCTAAAGTGTGGTCTTGCTTTTCTGTTTGCTTAAATAGATTCACAATATAACTTAATGGTGAGGAATAATATCTCAGTTCTTTCGTGAGTCTTAAGAGTTATCTGCCAGTTACTTCTAGTAAATTGCTTTCTGGCCACACAGCGCAAGGCCTTTAAAATGACACGACCGCAAACGTATTACACAGAGGAAAGCAACCGTTCTCTTAATTTGTTTTTCTTCATGTGGCATCTTAAGGAGGAAACATCCAAATGAAAACTTGAAAGCAGAATTTAAAAAAAAAAGAAAAATCAGACTGCAAAACGTGCTATTCAAAAACTTCTGCTTTTTGCTGCTTTCGAATTCTATTATTTTCTGTTTGTGGATAAATACATTTGGGTTACCCTGTCAAGTGTGCCAGCTCATGATATACGGTGTAAATATCTCTTTTTGCAGCTTTCGCACCAGCAAGGGCATCGGCTACTCTGCACATTTTGTTGGTAACTGCTTGATCATCACATCCCTCAAGTCTAAAGGAAAAGGCTTTCAGCATTGTGTGAAGTATGATTTTCAGCCCAGGAAGGTAAGAGCAGCTTTGGTTGTTTGGTTTTCTGTTTCAGATAGTCTGTTTGTTTTTTGTTTTGTTTTTTTGTCTCATTCTTCTTTTTGATTTCATTGTAATATAATTAACTAGAATTTATTAAAGCATTTTTCTTGTCTTAGTGGTCACTCAAAGTTCTTTAGGCTACAGTTCACATTTTAACCACACATCCGTGCAGAACTTTATTGTGAACACTTAAGGCGCTTCAACTACCTCACATCCACGGCCCATTTAGAATCACCAATTAACCTAACAAGCATGTCTTTGAACTGTGGGAGGAAACTGGAGTAGCTGTAGGAAACCCATGAGGAATGGGCCCAGCTGGGGTACAAACCAGGAAGCTTCTTGCTGGGAGGTGACAGTGCTAACCGCTGCACTGCCACGCTGTCCTTTATTGATTTTCTATGTGGGGGGAAACAGCAGGTGTAGCGATTTTCAGCATCGATGCAGTGGTTTTATTATCTGAAAGATTAGAGCTGTAGCTGAGGTTTGCAGAAACTCTTTTTGCTTTGATTGTTTTACAGTGTAAAAAACAGACATGCCAGCATGGATTAGGGGATTTAATAAGCTTGGTGGTTAACAAAATCTAATAGATTGGACAAATTGGAACGGTTTCTTGATCCCAATTAGAATTCCCTGTTCCTTTTTTCCCCCCTTTTATTTTTTTAAATTGGCATCGGTTTTGATCTTTACTATTCTCCAGTTGCTTCCTCAGTGGT
>JAMQGT020010854.1:0-70361 GCA_024447675.2 Pterophyllum scalare | reverse complement strand
TTATCATATTTACTTTTCAGTTACGTATTGCTGACTTTGTTGTGACAAAAGTCTGTAAAAAGAAATAAAAATGTTAAAAAAAAAGTCATTGTCTCTGTATTCGTTTTCCTTGTAAGGTGGGAAGGGGAATAGCAAAGAGATGGTTGAGATTAATGATGGCGCGGAATTTGTCTTTAACTACAACAGAAGCACATTTTCTGTGATAAAATCCATTCCCTTAAATTGTTATATTTCTGCTGTGCACTGCGGTGACCTTTAGTTGGATTAGATGAGGGCATTACTGTGATTTTTTTTTTCTTTTTTTATGCTGAATTCACTCAAGGTGGGATTTGCTGACACCACAGTGCTGCTTTTAACAAAATCTTGTTGAGGTGTTGACTTCAGGCAGAATGTTTTACCAAGAGGGATGTTCTTCACAAACTTGTTGATACTTAAACCATATTTATATGTATGATACTGCAAACAACATCAAAGTGATCAAGTTCTCCGATGGTGTTTTTGAGCTTTAAACTTTAATGCCACTTTACATACGTTATCTTGTAATGTAGAAATACAGAGTAATATAATGATCTATTCAATCATCCCTGCTCAAAGAGACAAACAATAGTAACTTTAACATTACCTGCTGCATGTCTTGAAATCCTTCTGGCGGTGGAGTCTGTATTACAGTGCAATTCTTTTAATTCAAGCACAATAGACAGCTGGGATAGATTCAAGCTGCCTGGTGTCCCTGACTTTCAATAATTGGTTAAGAACATGTATAGAAATGCAGAATATCTCTAAACAAAGTGAGTAAATTGAAAATTTTTCATTCACTATCATTTACTAAAGTAAAAAATAAGGAACCAATATGCCTCTACCTCATGACTAATGTCTTGCCTTGAGAATTACCTTGATTCTTCATGGCATTGATTCAGCAAGGTGCTGGAAACATTCCACAGAGATTTTGGTTCATATTGACATGATAACATCACGCAGTTGCTGCAGATTTGTTGGCTGCACATCCACGATGCAAATCTATTGCACCACATGCCAAAGGTGCTCTACTGGATTGCGATCTGGTGATTGTGGAGGTCATTTGAGTAAAGTAAACTTATTGTCATGCTCAACAAACCAGTTTGAGATGGCACGAGCCGTGTGACATGGCAAGTTATTCTGCTGGAAGCAGCCATCAGAATATAGATAAATAAAGAAATAGAAATACTCGGGTAGGCTGTGGCATTTAAAAGATAACGAAATTGGCCCAGAGTGTGCCAAAAAAAAAAAACATGCCCCACACTATTACACCTGAACCCTTGATACAAGGTAGGAGAAAGCCATGATTTCATGCTGTTTATGCCAAATTTTGACCCTACCAACCTACCACTGAGGCTCATCAGACCAGGCAATGTTCTTCTGTTGTCTGATTTCGGGGATCTCATGCAAATTCTAACCTCAGTTTCTTGATTTTAGCTGACAGAAGTGGCACCCAGTGTGGCCTTCTGCTGCTGGGCTACAGGAGCACTTTGTGTGTTCAGAGATACTATTTTACATGCATTGACTATAATAAGTGGTTAAATGAGTTGCCATTGCCTTCCTATCTCCTTAAAGCAACCCAGCCATTCTCCTCTGACCTCTGACAACAAAAGTTTTTCACCCTGAGAACTGCCACTCACTGCATATTTTCTATTTGGTCTATTCTTTGTAAATCCTAAAGATGGTTGGATTCAGGTGGAACAATGTGGCTTTTGTCCTGGTTGTGGAACTCTGGACCAGCTCTTGATCCTCTCAAAGGTATTTGAGGGTGCGTGGAAGTTTGCCCAATCAGTTAACATGTGCTTTGTGGAATTGGAGAAGGCATTCAGCCACATCCCTTGAGGGATCCTTTGGGAGATGTTTTGAGGATATGGGGTGTCTGGCCCGTTTTTGCAGTCCCTGTACACTGAAATGACAGCTTGGTCCGCATTGCAAGCAATAAGTTGGACTTATTCTCTGAGCTGTTGGACTTCATTAAAGTTGCCATTTTGGCTTGCATTTTGGTGGTTTCAGGATCTCATCTCTGCTTTTTTGTGGACGATGTGGTTCTGTTGGCTTCATTGGGTGGTGGCCTCCAACTTACACTGGAGTAGTTAAAAGCCGTGTGTGAAGTGACAGGAGTGAGAATTACCACCTCCAAGTCTGCGCCATGGTTCTCAGCCAGAAAAGAGTTGTTGTGAAAAGAGAACTGAGCATAAAACCAAAGCTGTCGGTTTACCAGTCAGTCTACATCCTTGCCCTCATGATCATGAGCTTTGGGTCTTGACCGAAAGAATGCGAACAAGTAGCTGAAATTAGTTTTCTCTGAAGGGTGGCTGGCTTCTCCCTCAGAGATTGGGTGAGGAGTTCAGTCATTCAGGAGGGACTCAGAGTACAGTCATTAAGTAGGAGTTGGCTGAGGTGGTTTGGACATCTGTTTAGATTACATCTCTCAGCTGGCTAGGGAATGCCTCAGTGTTCCCCTGGAGGAGCTGGAGGAGGTGGCTGGGGTGAAGGAGGTCTGGACTTCTCTGCTTAGGCTGCTGCCCTACGACCCATCCCGAGATAAGTGGCAGAAAATGGATGGATGGATGGAGGCTGATTGCAAGCCTAGTACAGGGTTATTAGGGGAGAAAAGGAGTCTTTCCATGCTTTTATGTTCCAGTCCATGTAGTTTACATAGACATGAAGTGTCATTGCTCTCTTATTCAGCATCATGGAATCAAATGAATAACTGCAGTAATTTTCTAGTACAATGAATATCATGACAAATTTTACCTTTGGTTTTTTTGTAGCCTTGGGCAATCTAATCAGTATTTGTGAACTTAAGCAACTCTGTCACAAACATAAAAAACTGCACGCTCTAATCTTTGTTGCCATACCAATCTATTGCCTCGAGCGGTAACATTATGAATCACAGGCTGACTTTGACTCCCACTAGATTTGTCTGAATGTCTGGATTCAAATAAACTCTTTATAATAATAGGACAGTCAGTTCTGATATAGAAATTGCACCGCCATCCACCATCAAATTATAGCAATCATACCAAGTATTGTAATGGTCAATTTTATCATTTAATGTGACAGCTATATCACAAATTAAACTAATTTTTCATCATAAGGAAGGCCAAACCATTGTATACAAATGTCAGTGAAATTACCCTTTAATTATTATTAGGTATTGCTACATTATTCAGCCTCTAACACTGTCTGAAACACAATACTGTGTACCCCAACGTGACATTAAACTACTGCAAAAAGTACTAAGTTGTTACTACTTGTAAATTAAGAATAAGCTCAGTATGATGTGGCATGGTAGTTCATTAGGTACATCATATGCATATCTTTTAGCTACTTTCCTAACTCCCCAGTGGGATTGAGATTTTGCAGCGATTCAAGGGTAAATCTAAATTATTTTCTTATCAGTATTAACAGCAACCAGAGTGCCCATATCGAGTTAAATTCCATCTAATGTACTGTATGAGTTTACATGTAAATGAATTTCAAACTGTTTACATTCAGTCATTCAGTCAGCAGGAACCTCATATAAAAACAGCTCCATTATGCTACTGGTATCAAAAACTCCCCGGGGTATATTCAAATTAAACATCATAGACTTTATGTCATTTACACACACACACACACACACACACACACACGTCTTGTGAGTCACTTCCCAAACATTTTCCCTTTAAATCAGCATGACGCATTTGATCTCAGGCAGAATTGAAAAGCTATGTAGGTTTAAATATTGCTTGTTCATGCGACAAAAGTTTGTTTTGGTGGACCTGCAGAAGAGAGCTTGGGGACAGCAACTAGGCAAACATATGTAACTAAATTGTATCATGTATTGAAGTCACATCAGGTCCTGTCAAATGAATATATCTGGAGGGAAGGTGCAGACTATAAAACACTATAAAGTGCTCACTGAAAGCTGCAGTGCTTTATTTAATAAGAAGGAGACATGCCTCTGTAGGCCACTTGCCATGTTTGTATACTCACGGCTGCGAACAAAGACAAATCAATTATTGCCGTGTGGGCAAATATCAAGATAAAATGACTTGGCCACATTTTGACAGCCTCATCTCCCCGCTTCATCCCTCCAACCCGTACCATCTTATTTCTGCTCATTTAAATCGCTTTCGAAGTGAACAAAGGGGAAAAACCGAGGTCCGCTCTCGGCTCTTGGCTGACAGTGACATTCTTGTAATTTAAAAGGACCAATTTTTCCCTTTGTCTTTGTCGAGCAAACAAATGATATTGATAGCTGCAGAAGAAAGCACGCGATTCAGACTCATGATAAATGTCAAATGAATAAATGGTAATACATTTTCATTTGATTTTTTGAATTGCTTTGCTACAGGCTGTACATGATCCCTGGCCAATTCCTGGGCTTTCAGAACAGCACTAATCCTGTTTAGGGTTATTGGTTGTCATTCTGCATGTGGCACAATGCTCAGATGCCATTTATTTTTTTTGTATTTCCTTATTCAACAAATTTAACTTAAAATGCATAGGGCCATTCCAAAAGTCACAAAAATCATGAGCTCGCATTAATTAAACAGAAAGCGCCACTTGAGAAATCAAATTTGTGATAATGACAGGTTGCCCGTCAGTGGAAATATATACAATATTGATTCACGTAGATTCAGGAAAAGAACCTAATTGAAATCTGAGCGTATTTACAGCAATTACAATAATTAGCATGTTTGCCCACATATATGCACGCACAGACACACACAATCTCTTTGTCTTTCATCTGTTTGTTTTTTCCAAACAGTGCCACAGAGAATTTATGCAGAGCCACCCTTGTGATCAAAAAAAAAAAAGGTGGTTAATGAAGTAGCAAATCTGGATCATTAGCATAATTAATACAGACTCTTGATTGCCTTTTGGGTACCTCTCACTCACTCTCTTTTTTTTAATCTATTATTGACTCCTATCCTCATGCATTATTTTAGCTTTTAACTGGCTTTCAGCAAATCTATAAGTTATTTGCACCAGTTCAGCAGTCACATAACTTGAAGGCAGGCCAGCAATGAAATCAGCTATCAAATCAAAAGGATGCAATAAACTGATACTCGCTCAGCGAAGGTGTGTTCGGTTTAAGCAGCTGAATTTGGGCGATTTTGTGCACGTTGTTTTCGAAGGGCTAGTTTAGCTTTAGGTGCAGTTGTTAAATGACATTTAGGGTTCATAATGTTTTTACATTGAAAAGTGGATTTAGCCACTGGCTTGAGAATTAAATTTATATTGTAAAGCATATTGGCTCCAGCAGACTTAAGATTTAAAAAAAGGGCAGTATTCTAATTCACAGTTCACTGTCTGGCCCCTGCAGCTCCAATTTGTTCTTGTCAGCAACTTGTTGTTTTATTGAAACTTGTTTGCCTTGAACAAGAGTAGTTTTTAGCTAAGCCAAGTTATTATTAATAGCGAATTCTCAAGTTAAAAAAACAAAAACAAAAAATAAAAACAAATCTGTGAGACTGTGAAGTAGCAGTAACTACTGCTAGCTTGGCAACATAAGGCGAGAGCCCAGAAAACACAATACACCAACGATTAAGTGAAATATTAGTTTGTAGGTATTTAGTCATAAATATTAGGTACAACTTGCCTTGAGAAAAAGTTTATCATAATTAAGAGAGTCATGGTCCCTGGGTCTCTAGTTTTGTATTCTTGATTTTCTTTGTTTGATGCTCCCATTGTGAGGTTCTTTAGATTTGTTCTGTTTTTTTGCTTTTGAGATGGGATTTAGCCTTTTGGTGTCGTGTTTACTTTCCACGTGCTTGTGAATTTCTTGCATTTGTGCCTTTAGTTCCTCGCTTACTCAATGAGAGGTTTGTTGAGTCCTTTTTGTATTCTCATTCGGTTCCTCCCATCTTGTTTCTGTGTTTGTTTTTCTTCTGTCTCTGTGTCAAGTTTTCATGTCATCTCGGTGTCTTATTTTGATAATCTCTTGTCACTAATGCTTTGTATTTAGCCCTACTTCCCCTGTTTATTGTCTCAGTCGGCCTTTGGCCTTTGCCGCATCCTCCTTTGTTGCTGTGTTCCTTCTAGTTCTGTGTTGTTTCTGGGAGAGTTTATGTTTTGTCTCCTGAGTCCTGCATTTTTGGTCCATCTCCTGCCTGTCACAGCCGATCTTGACAGTCAGTTCAGTTGGGAGTGTACTTGACATGGTACCCATAACACGAATCAGCAGTAGAAGTAAAAACCTGCAGGGAAAATTTTTAACCTTATTTGGAGTCGACACAACTTTTAAGCGATTCTAGATTTTTAAGTTGTACATAAAGATGGCCGCAGCAACTCACCAAAAAAAAAATGATGCACAAGTTAGTGAGATATATTTAAAAAAAAAAAAAAAACCCAAGCACAAACAAGGCAGACAGGTCCATTTCAGTTATGCAAATTAGTGGAGATGGTGCCTTGCAGGCAGGATAGGGTACAGCTCCCCTTGTCTGCACACTTGTTAGTCAAAGCAGTCATACCTCATACTCTGAGCCTTCCAAATTGATGTGTTATTAGAAAAAAAAGACAGTTGTTGAATCACACATATAGAGGCTAAAACCATTATGCACCAAGCTGCATAAACTGCCCTGTTGAAATGCTCTAAAGTTGGGAATTTTTGAGTTTATGGGGATTGATTTGCATTTGGAATATGAACTGAATCAAATGGCCATTAGATTAACTGCAATTTTCTGGCACTAATGCTTTGGCTTTATTTTTTTTTTAAATCCCCAAAAGCTGTCAGTTTTTTCTTTCTAGGCATGTAATTTTTATGTCCCAGTGATCACTGAATTTGAAGATGAAGCTCACTCCCAATTCATTTAGATGGGGACTTCAAAAAAAGTCAGAAATGGTCTAAATGGCTGCTGAGTGACAAGACTTGTTTCTCGAGGGACTTTAGTAGAGTCATGTGAGGGAAAAAAAAAACAGTTTAAAACATCATCAGATAAACAAAATTCTATTTAAAACAATGAATGTGATACAGACACATTCAAACATGATTTTTTTTCTCGGCATTTAATGTTCTCATTTACACTTCTTCTTTTCTTCTTCTTCTTTTTCCTCTTAGCAGCTTCTCCGGCTTCGGCAGTGAGCTCAGCTGACATTGAGGCAGGGATGCAGGTCACCAGTCCACCACAGGCCTAACAAACTGATACAATAAATCACACTCACATCCACACTTACGGCCAATTTTGAACAACCCACTAATGAACACGCCTGTCTTGGGACTGCTGGAGGAAACTAGAACACTTTATGGGAAACCCACTCAGGCACAGGAAAAAACATGAAAAATCCACACAAAGCCCACACTGAGGTTGGAATTTTTTTTTTTTTAAATGTGAATGTGTTTCTTCCACTACTCAAAATGACATGATTGTATCAATGCATGACAAGATGCCATTGTTAAACTCTGGGGATGCAGTCTGAAGCTTTACTAGCAGCACACCCCCCCCCCGCACCCCAAAAAAAGTTTTATGAAATATTAGGCAGCTTGACAGATAACATGACAATGTTTGTCCAAATTCCTATCCATTTTAGAAACTGCAGCAGTGACAAAAAGTCATCACATATCCACTGCCTCACAAAAATCACACGACACAAACGCCAGAAATCAGCAGATTTATATCTCAGGATTTTTGAAAATGCATCCCAAAAACAAAAAATCTGATAAAATGTTCATTTATTCCTTGTTCTTCTACATTTGATAGTGGCACCCCACAGCACTGTTAAACATCTTGAGCTGAGCAATTAATACAAAACTAAGCTGCCATATGTTGTTTAGGATAAATCACAAACAACAACCTGTCAATTATGACACTGTGTGGCATTAAAAACATGCTATAAAGATTTTTATAGGTCTCCCAGTAAACCTCTACAGGAATGTTCTGCAAGCCATCAGTGCCTCCTGAAGTGCTGCGTATTCTCTGCACTGTAAGTGGGCACAAACTGGCAGTAAACCTACAAGACTAGAAGAGCCAGCTAATTTTATATTTATCGCAACTCAAAGAAGGTATAGATAACCTCATGCAAATGTACTGTATGCATTTTGCTCTTGCGTCTGTATGTGTACAAGTGAAACCGGTGCACAGGGAGGGTTTTATCTTCATTAAAAGTTATCAGCTTCTTGCAGCGTGTCAGCTGTCAAATGAAAAAGTAGCGTGGGCTTCTCTATAGGAAACAGCAATAAACATTTAGGGCAATCAGCAGTGCTCTGAAATGTTCATAAACATTTGAATAAGCATGATTCTGTTGCAGGCTATTTAATTATCAGCCCTTCTTTGTTTGTACTCTGAGCCAATGAGCGATGAGTCGGAACCAAACCACACAAGATGCCTTGGTGTAAATATTCTCCGCTGAACAGCCGTTTGCAGTGAAATCGATGTAACCACAATGCTAGTAGGAATGTTTTAATTGGAAATAATAGTGGATCCATTATTATGTTTTGTTGACTGAGCATGTCAAAATACTGCCAGTCAGTTGTGTGCATGCTGTCTATCAATGCAACAGCCTGGAGAAGACTCAGCTCCTGCTTTGTACTTGCTCATTCAGTTTTGAAAAACTTCCAGTTGTCCACATAACTATTTTTCTAAACTTCTCTGCAAAGCCAGAGGGAGATGCAGGTGATTCGCATCATGGGTGTGCAGCCAACAAATCTGGAGCACCTGTGTGATGCGATCATGTCAGTGTGGACCAAAATCTCTGAGGAATGTTTCCAGCACTTTGTTGAATCTGTGCCACGAAGAGTTAATGAAGTTCTGAAGAGGGTCTAACCTGGTGCTAGTGAAGTGCACATAATAAAGTGGCCAGTGAATGTTATAATAAGTGATATTCTACAAGGTAGAAATAATGACTCGTGGACCTAGAACACAGAAATATAAAAATAGATCCATTTAACTGATAAAATAAACATTAATACATGATAAATGATACTATTCTGTATTTAGTTTGCATCAAATTGCCTGTTTACGTGACACAACTTGCAAATTCTGCTGACTCCCTCCACAAATCCAGATAATCTTAGATGCAATAAACCTCTGAAACCTTTGAATCCTATAACAAATATAATAAGTACAGGAAAATCTGTTGCAGGTTCATATTCTAATAAATAAGGTGGTGCAATGTGCAGTTAAAGTCCCTTGCCTAGCATTCATTAAACCTTTTAAAACTCATCTCAAACTCATCTGCTCATCAGATTACCTTGATTTTTTTTTTTTTTAACTTTTCCCCTTCAGGCTTTAAAATGGCTTAAATGTAACTCTATACTTCATTAGTATGTGCGAATCATGAATATGCAAATTGGTCCACACCTCCATCTTCACTCTCCCCTCCACCGCTCGCTAGAAATCTCTCATACTGGCTCATCTTCAATTCTGCTCAAACTGCCCTAATGTCATTTTCATACATGAATTCCGGACGATGTCATTTTAATCAGGTCACGGCCAGCTGGCCTTTTACACGTCCCGCACGCAGACACCATCCGGTTCAGACGCGTTATCATTGCTGGAAATACCATGTAGCTGGGCAGGCTTAAGGATCCCTTAAAGTCTGATCCAGTTGTGTCAGACTTATGTGCTCTTACACACAGCTCGGTTGGGTAATGCCAAGAAAAGTTTGTGCGTGTAGTGCATGTGTATAAAATAGCTTATGCTACACAATAAGTTCATCCATACATGACCAAAGTGGACACGGATTCCGAAGAAGACAAAAAGAAGACAAATATAAGCAAGTACAAGTGTAAGGTTGGCTATTGTTGTATGATTCAGAATGTTAACTTAGATAAATTTAATAAATAAGTGTGTTAGCTAAATATTACTCCTGATTTCCAGGTCTGACGAGGTAGGCCCACCCCTTAAGTTGTTTCCTTTGCTATGTTACTGGCGTGACGTTGGGGTTCTGTTTTGTCATTTCCTGTTTCTGAAATCTCTGTTTCTGTAGGACTTTCTGCTGTATGGGCTCAGCCTGTTTATGGACAGCTGTTTGCTCATGACCTTCACGTGTGTGATTCCTGCTTGTTCTAGATTAAAGATTTTTCTTTTCTTTTCCTAAACTTCCCCCTCCTCTCCACGTGTCCTGCATTTAGGTCCTCTTCCTCTGTGATCGTCAGAAATGTGTCTGAAACCTCGTCTCTCCGAAAGTCACAGCTCATGCGTCAAGATAGTGCTTCACTTCCAGGACCGCAGTGTTAACTTGCTGTTAAACTGCTGATCACTGGGGACATACATGGTTAAAAAAGAATTAAAACTCAGAGTATGAAGTGCAGAGGCTATAGGCTATGGCAGACTGCTCTGAGTCACATTTCTGTCAGGTAAAATACAAACAGCCAAATCTAAAGTGGCTTACTTATACTCATGACACAACAATTGGATAGTTGAAGAGTGAGGCAAAGTGCCACCTGCTCCAAATATTGGTTGCTGTTGTGACAGGTTAATGGCAGGGTGAAAATTAGCCACAAGGAGCATGGATGTGCTATGTTTGGTGCATAGCCTGTATATAGAAGATGAACACCACCTCTTGTTTGAAATGTGGAAGAGCCTTAAACCTATATTTTCTCTTTCTTTTCTTTCTTTCTTTCTTTTAACCTGTCTAGCAGCATTTGCAGTCAAAATCATGATCTGCCATCCACAGCCCCCCAAGAGTACTGAAGCCCCAGGGTCACACATCCCAATGACAACTGCATGCCCACTCCAGGCGCCAGACGCTTGAGAACCGCTGAGCACCCGGCAGGGCCCGCCCCCCCCACACACCCTGCGATGAAGAGGCCCCAGCCACCATGCACCACCTGCATTCTTTCTAATGATCAGCAGATGCAGAAGCCGACACTTCACTTGATGCTTTTAACATTGTAACTGGTAGTTCAGGCTTTCTTTAATACAGCACGAGTTTCGTATAAATTATGAACCCCTTTTTATAGTTATCGAACTGATAAAATATGGTAGGACATGAGATTTTTATGCTCAGTATCTTATGAAATGAATGCAAGCGTATTCCTGCCATCAAGTGTTTCTTGCCATCATGATTGCTTGCCCTGCCCTAATGTGTTGCACCTGTTTTCCATATCGTCCCATGTGCATCGTCAGTGTACCGTGTGTTGAGTCTTCTCTTCCAGTCTTCATGTAAATCCTGTGCACCTGACTCCCCCCCCCTTCTCGTGAGCTTTGAATCTGCCTGCTCCGTTTGGTTGTTTGCTCTGTTGAACTTTTACCTGGTCTCCCGAGATGAGTCCTCAAGTTTCTGAGTGCCAGCTGTTATATTAAGCCCAGCGTTGGCCTTGATCTTAAAGCACAGTTTAAGCATGAATGTTGGAGAATATTTTTACAGATGAGGCTGCAGGTTGTGTTTTTCCAAGCTCCAAACAGATCCTCTCGATCCCGCTCACGAAAACCTCAACTCTGTTACTTAATAATTAAAGAATTTGCATTTGAAGAGAAAAAGGTTTCCTTAGAATTTCCCACCACAAAAATATTTTGTAAGGTCACTGAATGGCTACGCATATTTTAGTTTAGTTATAGCCGTTTGGTTGGGTGGGTATTTTCTGACAGATTTGAATGCACACACTGTTTCGCTGCTCTCATCTGCAGAGTTTTAGGCAGAAAAGCTCACTGCACGCAGCCTGCCAAGCACCAAATAGCAGACATTTGGTGAGCTGGCTCTGCGTCTGTTGGCTTGTTTTAAAGTTTCCTACTTTCTAATCCCCAGACATCGATCAATGCAACTTCAAAAAGTGGCCACTCAGAGCAATTTACAACTGCTGTGAACTTTCCTGGGCAACTCTGCTGTACCATACCGTGTCACAAAGACTTTAGAAGGACTTCTATCAGGTATTTTTCTTAGTCACAATGAATAAGGACACTCCAGTGGAGTGTGAGTAACTGTAGCCCGTAGTGCTGTGAGATCTTTGAAAGATCTTCTTTATTTTTCCTATTGATTCATTTATTTTCTCAAGGCACTGCTTGTCTGACCTTGGCACAGAGATAGAGGGAACTGAGTAACTAATAGTACAGGTAGCACTTACGGCTAAGACCGAGTCTATAACGACGGGGCTTATGTCGTCACTTGTGTGGTCTGGTTTGACTAATGTAAGCATCTGCCACGCTCTCATCTATTATGATCATCTCTCTTCTTGCCAATAGATGACAGTAAGTCTTCATCTTCTCCTCCGTCTCACTAAGAACAACTAAGGAACAGACTTGCCGAGGCTCTCTCCTGCCTTTCGTCCACTGTGTTTAATTAATAGGCACACACACCACCTCCCTTCTATTTTAATGGGAGTTTCTGATGTTTGTGGTCCGCGCAATGTGAAAAGGACACAAAGAAACTGCTAAAGAACAAAGAAAACACTCGTGTAATAAAGGGAGAACGAGCGAGAGCGCTCAGGATAAGCAACAATATGACAGAAAGAACTTTCCGGAGCTTAATCATCAAGGACCACTGTGGCCTCCATGGCAGAGTGCGGCCTCATTAAGAGCAGCTCAGTAAGCACATTAATGTCCTTCAGACACCGATACACTTCTTAATAAAGTAGCTCAACAGCAGACTCTTGTAATCGGACACTCTGACAAACATAGCAAAAGCCTGGTTTGGATTTTATTCATTTATTTATGAATATTTCACAAATACACAACACCATGGAGAATTTTCCAAAATTCTTAAGCTTTAAACCCTTAGCAGTGAATCCTAATGACAATCTCAGGCAGGCTGTATGGATTACCGCATGGTGACGTAATTAAATTGTGAGCTGTGTTTTGTTTTGTTTTTTTTGGCATGGTTATTGTATTAATAAAGAGTACCACTGTTTCAGTTCCTTTTACGTTGGCCAGAAGCTGTCTGAAGAGATCAATTAAAAGTATAGTGGACTTTGTCATGCAATGAGCAGTTGGCACTCTGTTATCATGTTGTGGTACACTCATTCCCTTGTTCGTCTGATCACGGTCTGGCTTAATGATTCAAGAAGTACTACCAGGGGCATTGTAGGTGGGAGAAAAGTGGAACTGACTACACAGGGGCCTCGATGACAGGAGGGGCCCCTGCAAGCCTGGAATGAAAGTTTGTTTTTATTTATTTATTTATTTCCAAGTAATTAGTGTCATCATTAAATTGCCTGAAATAATCAGCTGGATGACTGAACTTTGATTCCGGAAAATAGCCGAGTTTCTCTGATGGCACTTTGGAGCAAAACAATCTAGTTCACTCTGCACTCTGGCTTGCCTTTACAACACAGCTAATTTATTCTACCGAGGTGTCATGCTCTTTTCCCGAGAAAGCAAAATCAGGATATCAAAACAGAAAAGAAACGAGAGGAAGAAGAATTAACCTGAGGAAAGTCAGCGGTTAACAAATTCCTCTCAAAAGAAAGATAAACAAAGCACAACCAGCGGGTTAAGAATGGTGGAGCGATCAGCAGCTGTTAAAGACAGAGAGCCAATGTCAGAGGTGACACTATCTGTCAAATTAACCTTGCACAACTTGGCCTTTAATTTGAGAAAGAGTCAGAGAGAGTGAAGCAGCAGCAGCAGGACTCTTTACAAATGTCATTGCACCAGCTGCATGGTAAGCAGGGCATTTTGAGGAGGATGGTGTTTTTCAGGCTGATGAAATAGCATTTGAAAATACCACACTGTGTCTTAATTTAAAAAATTAGGAAAGAAAAATAAACTTTTGTGAGCTCGTAAACAGTTATGTGGTGCTGGACGTGTTCATTAAGCTTTAGCTGGTTTTAATGAAACACTGTTAGGCGGCAGAACAGTTTATGCCCGGAAGACCATCAGACCTGCAAGTGACTCTTGTGTTTCACATCACAGGAACACTATCAGAAAACGGCTGTCGTGTCATGTCATTGTACATATCATAAGCCTAATTAAGACTAATGAACAACGTGCACAAACATAAAGAGGATCGCATTATTTACAAGTATTTCGCTGTGTCTTGATGGTCTGTGGTGACTAAGCGGGAGTGTGTCTGTGGAGCAGATAGTGAATGGAGGATAACAGAAGTGAAGTGAGAGAGGAAAATGGAAGTTGGACTGACGGTGGTGGGACAGATGATGAGAGGACAGAGTGTTAGTAAACCCGGATTGCATTTAGGCTTTTTCATATCGTGGGTGATTATTTTTTGGTACTTTATATATGATGCCCACTCCCCGCCTCAGTGATGTTAAAGAAGCATGTGGTCTTGAAGAATGTGGTGATGAAGAAATGGCCCAATGTTGTATAACGTTGTGTTGTAATGTTCTAAAAAGTGATGTAATGAATCTGCTGTAATGTTCTAAAATACATGTTGCTTTTCACCATATGTGTGTGTTTTTATACATATATATATACATATATATATATATATATATATATATATATATATATATATATATATATATATATATATATATATATATATATATATATATATATATATATATATATATATATATATATATATATATATATATATATATATATATATATATACACTCTCACACTTCTTGGATTTTTCTTACTGATTTTCTGCATGAAAATGAAACATTTTGAAAAATGTCACATAAGTAATCAAGCCTTATTATGTCCTCCGGAGTAACAATTTAATGATAATATTTTAATATTTAATATTTTAATGAGTGCCTGTAAAGGGTTAACCGTGACACTTCAAGCAAAAAGCACTTAACCATAAATTAATGATAGACTACAGGATGTTGAGAACTGCAAATTGAGATGTGAAGAGATCTCAAAGTGGCCACCTTAATGATCACTACATATTGTTGAATACTGTTGCACAATTATTAAAAAAACAAAACGTGTGTATGAGATTTGGATCAAGAAAGGAAAGAAGCCCACAGATATTGCTCATGCACAGTTCTGTGCTATGCCTCTGAATGCTACTTGACTTATCTGTGGTTTTCTAACTTAAGCTCTATAAGATTTATATTCTCTCAGTATGCAACAACTTAATTTTATCGTATTTATTTCATACTTCGATTTTTCAATATGGTTACTTTATTAAGAAAAGTAAACAAACAATTACGCCTATGCCAAATATTCTGGGTTTTTTGGAACAACTTGCAGGTTAAGGAGTCCAATGAAGTAATGTGTAGAAAATATTTGTAAGGAAATACATATTTAATGTGCATCTAATAACGTTTTGTATTATTTGTACATGAAAGGACTCAGTTATGAGGTTAAATATAAAAATATTAATTCTAAGAGTAGGTTTGTTACTGAAGACCTTGAAAATGTACATCGATGTGCATATTTTGGGCAACAGCCTTATAAATATGGGATGGGAGGCAGTGTACACCCTGGGCTGCCACTCCATCACAGGGCCAGCGCCAAGACAAAGACATTCGTGCCCACCGTCGCAACTAAGGGCAAATTAGGATCAGCAGTGAACCTAACGTGTGTCATTGGCCTGTGGGAGGAAGCCAAAGTACCTGGTGGGAGCCCATGCTAGGAACCTTGTGATACAGTAACTACTGCACAGGGTGCAAGACAGCTGACTAAATGAGAAGTTTGCAAGAAGGGCATACTCATGTCAAACTGAATCTCTGGGAGATCTCTGTTATGTGGTCCCACTGGGGCCAGTAAGAGAGGCTGCTGCTAACAGTAAAACTGAAGCTACTGTGTGTATCAAAGAACCAAACCAACCATCAGTCAGATCTGGTCCTCGCTTAGACATCCCACCTACAACTCCCATCATATTGCAAGGAACATAATTCTCCAGGACCATGTTTTCAGTTGCGGATGCAGCAGTCAATTCCCGTTTCTTCACTTGCACGAAAAGCACTAAGACATGAGGCATAGCTGTATTCTCTTTCCAATTCGGAAAAGTGTCTGACTCTTTATCCTCACAGTTTTGAGTTTACGCCACCTGCAGCACATTAAATCACCACAATAGAAACCCTGTGAAATGCAAGGTAAAATCACAGAAAAACAAAAACAATCCACCCGTTCTATCATAACTGCTCAGATTTTCAGCTGCTACAGCAATGACAACCCCCCCCCTTTTGTTGCATTTTTGTAGTTGTTGTGGAATGAAAGTGCTTTTAATACTTTTTCATCTGTACTTCTTGCACTGCACTATCATTTCAATGAAAGGAATAAACTTGGAGGAAAATCAAATCTCCACCGTCTTTCTGATGACACAATCGTGAGCTGCGCTTTAGACAAACTTTCCAACTTTTCAAAACAAACAACATGGCAGGCATACAGTATCCTTTTCAGTCTTAACACATATTTTTGACATTAGTCACTATTCTAATGCGGCACCATTAAAGTCCAGGGAGAGCCTGATAGTGTGCACATTTGTGTGACGAGTATAAAGATGTTTTCTTTGGCGTCGGAACATGACTTTCTATTATCTAATTAACATTCTATAACATGAAGGGCGGTTTACATCCAGCAGCTGGATGCTGCATTAGATGAAAGTCCTAAACGTCAGAGTGAGCTGCTGATTTGAATAAAGGAGGCTGCAGGATCTTGGCAACAACTGAGCTAAGAGTGAGCCACTGTGAAGTCAGAGACAGAGGTTTTCAGAGGGGCCAGTTATTAATCATTTCCTACAGCTGTATATGTTGAGAAACCAGAGCTAGACCTGAAAAGGAGCATCACCACCGCTGCACTCCATCTTTCCTCTAAGCCCTCCCAGATCACCTCTGCCAGACAGCGTCTCCTAAGTTTAGAGAACTTGTCGATTAAGCAACTTCCAGCAATGGCCATTAGATTTCCAAAATATAGCACTCATTCCAGAAGAAGATAGTGAGGTTTCAGGCTCATATCAGGGAGATTCATCGATACAGACGCCCAAGGGACCTCCACTCAGAGCTGTCGGACAGTTTGCGGCCAATTATAGGGTTTTTTTCAAATTATCCCTGAGTCCTAAACATCCCCATGCTCTGTCAGAGCTGGCACTGGCTGCAGTTGCTAATGGCTGCTGGCAGCTGGGGCACTTGTTTAACCCATCACCAAAAGGTTCTCAGGGGGATTGATTATGCTTGTTTGTATCTGTCTTCTTTTTCCTTTACTTGCTGATGGAATTAGAGGGAACCGCCATGCAGACATGTCATGGGTGCTGTAGACAACCAAATTGTGGACTGAAATTACGATGTCAAATCCGACTGATTGGCTTGGGGTGCCGAAATTAAAAGGAGGAAGTAAAATATTTACTTGTTCCAGTGGTCTCTGTGCACGAAGTGGCAGCAGTGAAAATACCTGCAGTAGTTATCGCTTTCCCTTTTGTTCTGTACTGAGAGTTAAGCTTTTCCTCCAGGCTTGAAGAGTAATTCAACTGCAATCTTTAGAGAAGAATAGATTATGTGCACTCTATTAACCTTTTCCTTTAGCCCAGTCTCTTACGGTACACTTTACAAGTATCAGGCCTGCATCTTAGCTCAGTACCAACTTTCCTGCAGCTCATAGATGTTGAAAAAGGAGAAAAAAATGGTGAGGGTTGACTTAAAAAAAAAAATCCTTTTTCTATATCAATAACTAATGGAAGGGAGGTCTGCAGGTTAGAAATCTCATGCTTGACATGTAAAATCAGCTGTTTTATTACATGTCCGCTTCTCCTGAAACCTCAGGTTTAAAATGATACAAGAAAATATGCTGGCTTGGGCTGTTAGATGGAAGTTTTTAATATTCTAAAAGAAATGCCTTTTTAAATCACCTAATTTTTACTGTTCTGATCATTGCTGAGGCTTAGGAGTTTTATTAGTGCAGGGCTGGCGCACTGCAAAACTGCTAATCACTTTTTGATGGATGATATGGAAATTAGGCGTGGATTTCTGCAAATGTGTTTGATCTCTTCACTGCAAATATCCTTAATATGCACCTAAGGAGGTGCATTGGAGCAAAACTGTTTCCTTTCCAAACTGAAACTACTTTGTTAAAAAAAAAAAAAGGCAATCAAGGAAAAACTTATGTTAAGCAAAACGATAATAACATTATAAAGACCGTGCATGTTGTATTTTTGAGGGTGTGTAGCCTACAGTACAGCTACTTCTGGATGCATAAGCTTTTAGCAAATTGCATAGGTAGTTCATATTGGTAGCATCTCCTCCATCACTATCAATAAGATTGTAAATTTCCCTCAGAGTGACAGCTTTAGCCAGCATCATTATCCTCCTCAGTGGGCCACCAGTGTTACGGCGCTGTGCTTAGCTTGCAGGTGCTTCTTCATATTTAAAGTAGAGCACTTTGTAGCTAACAGACACTTGCCACCCAGGTCCAATTTGCATTTCACTGTGGAGCTATCCTTGTCCTTTTCACCCATAAATTCATAATAATGTGAATGCACAGACAATGTAAAGACTGTCCTCTCTGCCACCTCTCTAGCTGAGCACTCACATTAATGTAGTCAGCAGCAACCTGCCAAAGTACAAGAGAGAATTAGAAACAAATTAGTTGGGAATTTTCTGCTTTGTTTTGCAGCAACAAAAAGAAAGAAACGAAGCTGAAATGGAACTGCTGTTACAACAAATCAGAATGTCAGTGATGTAGTAGTTCAACTGGCTCACAATCCATCCCAATTCACAGGTTATTGCGATGTGTGAAGTACAGAAAGAAAGTGACAAGTTTTCCTGTCATTCTTTGGCTGAACTGCACAAACTAATGCGAGTTAACTGAGAAGTCAAGGAGGCTCATACTCAGTCATATCCAAGACAAATTAATGTTGTTCACCATCAAATGAGAGGACTATTATAACTACATGGTCAGTAATACCCATGGCCACAAAAAGCATGAAAATATGTGAACACATCAGCATATCAGAGCACTGACTCTATTACTGATGTTAGCATAATGGTGATTGGAAGGTCCAAGTGACATCTTTGTAATGTGGGAGTCAGCTAAGAGGAACACTTCCTCCATGGTCATGACCAGCTAACAGGATACAGCTGGTATGTAACGTGTGGCAAAGTGACATTTCAAGCTATGACATTATTTGGTATTTCATTCAGTTCTTCCTGATTTTTTTTTTATTGTTTTGTTTTGTTTTGCATGCAACATTTATAAGCATCCAGAATCTTGTTAACAGCACCACAGCCCTGGTTCATTACTAACCTAATAAAGCTCCTGGCAGCATTTATTTGTAGATGGCAGCGTGGCACACGCAAACATATTTATGAAAATTGCAATCCAGATCAACACTCTTAGGAGCAGTGATTCTTGTGAAAATGGAAAACTGTGCCCATAAAATTATATATATTACCTTGGCCTTCAGCACAGTTTTGAATAAGTTTGATTAAATTCTGACCAATTCTGTAGGAGGAGTAGCCTAATGACCTAATCATATAAATAAAGAAACCATCCTGGAATTACTGTAAAAAGGCACGAAGCTCAAAAGTGTAAAAACTACAATAAACTAAGAATCAAACAGTGCCATTAAATAATCGAAATTGAAGGTCCAAAACTGAAAACGCTGGGTCACAGACCTGGGATCGTGACACAAGTAAATTTGTTCTTCTATGAATTGCAAGTCTGCCACTTTAGTAAAGCTTAGAATTAATGAATCAACTTTAGAATTGGGCAAAACTGCTAAAAATGAACTCCACTTTGATTTAAGATTCAAGGACGCGCGACTTGGTGAGCATACGGGACGATGCCAGTTCATATATCATCCGATGAGGTCGAAAATGTTGCCAGTGAACGCAACAGCTCATGTGTGACATTACAACAAAGTCTGTTTAACACTGGTATCTGTGGCCTCTGGAACATCATGGAAGGATAATATGACAAGACACAACAACCCAAAATAATGAGTCAGTTTGCCATTTTCGTCTAATCAAAGTCTATGGGATTGATGATCAAAAGGCTGTCTTTCAGGCTGATGAGAGACTTGGGGAACTTTTAAACAGACTGAACTTCTGAGCGCTGGTGACAGAACATCTTCATTTACATTTCCTATATCGCTATTTGAAGATGCTCTACAGAGAGTAATTGGGTATGACATTTATTTTTCTTAAAAGGACACTTCAAAGGGACTTTCTCACTGTGCTTCTCTCTCCATCCTCAACATGGTTTCCTCCTGGTGTTCTGTTAACTTCTATTCACTTTGGTGCAACGGCTCTGCTGTGAGTGGCACAGACAGAAGGGATGAGGCACTGTTTTCCCAACCATCCTTCTCTTTTGAGATTATTAGTTTCTGAAATAACTTCGCATTAATTCCTCGTGGTTGTGCCATCTGCCGATTATCTTTACAAGTAGTAGACAGAACTGAACAGCAGGCATGGGTTTCAGGCAGGGTTTTTTTTTGTTTGTTTGTTTGTTTTCTCACATTTGTTAGCACATTTGAATGCCCAGAATTGTCCTCCCATATGGAAAAGAAATAGAAAAACCTTATAGTAAATGTTTATGGTTTATGTAAGACTTCTGTGCCTAATACTATCATGTACTTGTGGCCTATTTGGCATTTTTCTGATACAAAATGTTTACTTGTTTTACACATGAAGTAAGTGCAGAACATTCACAGACTACTTCTGTTGTGTTCGAAAGGATTATTAGGAAGCTTTGCACTCTGATATAATGCAAAATGTGTACACTGATGAGAAATGTCGCCCAGACCTCTGAAGGCTGAGAACACGACACGTCATCAGGTGTAATTATAGTAAGCAGACGGTTAATTTTAACACATGATCAGCCTTCCATCCTAACTGTAAGACTAATGGTGTGCTAATTAGACCTTATAGTCATGGTTTAGGTCTCTCTACCCAGACTTTGCCTTACATGTGTCACATTTATCACTATGATTGGTCCATTAGGCTCCACCATTACTTCTGTCCAACCGCTTTTCCCCAGGATCATGTAAAAAAAACAAAAACAAATTACACTAAAACCTCTGCATAACTCGGAAAAAATGTCAACGGTGCTATAAAGGTAGAAAGTGCCAATGTTTAAGATTTTATTTGAGGAGTGGGTGGCAGAAAGATAAATTTCACTTCTCTCTCCTCGCTTCAGAAGCCAGCGCTTTTTTTTTCTTCTTCTTCTTTTTTTTTTTTTGACGAAATGGGGACTGGCTTCAATCTCCTGGTGTTGATCATTGCTCTGTGCTTTCAGATGAGATAACATAAGGAAGTAGGGAGAGGAGAGCAGCAGGAGGAAGAGGAGGAGGATGTGTCTGCTAAAAATAGAATTTAAGATGACTAAATGGAGAGATAACATCCGCTGAGAGGACTGAAAATTATGGTAAATTGCACCAGTTGTAGAAAGCGATTAGCTATGCGAGTTTCAGTGCTGAAAAACTGCCACAATTTACTGCCTCCACATTACCAAAACCTGACAACAATAACAGCAGTAGCAGATGTCTTGGCTTTTAAATCAATATGCTGTCAAGCGTACTTTGGCCGTTTGTTTTAAGTTGCTTTCATTCCTCAAAAGGAATTAATTACAGTTGATAGAATGAAAAAAATACTCATTTTGCCCTGCAAGCATTCCACATACCCAGTTAGATTACAAGGTAAAGGTTTTACTATTTTTAGATAACTGAAAATGTAAATGACATGCATGTCTGCAAAATACAAGTAACTGTGCCCAGTGTTATTCAAAAGCATGAGGGAAACTGCAGCCATAAGCGTGCTGTTATAACCCTCAGTGTGTAAATCATAGCTTAATGCAAAGGCATAACTTTCAGTGGTGCACCTGGGGCGGTGCATCAGGGCCCAGTCAACTTAACTATTGAACTGGCCCCTTTGCATTACACAGCATGCAGATATTTGCTGCTTTTACTTGAAGTGGAACAGCTGATAAAAGTTCCACCATACATTATGAATTGAATTCTTAGCTGTAAATATTTACTCAGTTATTTTACACTTCACCTCACTATCAAAAGTTTTGATAGTGGGGTGGGGAGGGGTAAGTGTGTGAGTGTGTGTGTGTGTGTGTGTGTGTGTGTGTGTGTGTGTGTGTGTGTGGCTACACCCAAACCTATCAGAGTTGTCACCTGTGGATTTTGTTATCTCTTAAAGCTAGTTAACCAATGCAAATATTTCATAAGCAAGCTACTTCACAACGTATCACAGACATATTTATAAGTAGAGCAACTGAGGATATAAATTTTGTTCTGGTAGCCTTTTGAATTTCTATTTTTAACAATCCTGCACCTCAAGCAGAGAATATGTCAAACCTCCATAGATGAGAAGTCTGAAAAGTCTTAATTTTATTTCTTACATTTTCCCAAATTCATTTGGTTAATGCAAACGACCAAATGCTATTTTTAATAACCAGGCATCAGTCTGAAGATGCTATACAAAGTAGTACACTCAGGCAAGTCTGCATCTGTGAGTTCACTAAGGCCCGCTAGGGACCTTGTGAAATAAATTTTGTCAGAAAGTGAGCACAAGGGTCCTTGTGGAGCTCCGCATGTACCTTTTTTTGTGACTGTGTACACTTGTCCATGGACAATTTATATGACAATGCAACAACTACACGTGCACCCCAGGTGACAGACTTGAAGCAGACTTCAAAGAAATATAACAGGAATGACAATTCAGCTGTCGGGTCTCATTGCCATCTGTGTCCACAACAGAGTATAATCTAGGCCTTATACCAGTTCCACAGTTTAGAACTTGGGTAGGTATTCTTCAGTGGTTGAGAGTGGGACGGAGAGCCTGGCACAGTTAGCAGGCAATAAAGCATCAGTTGACTAAGAGGCCCAAGTAGTGCTTCCACTCTATGCAGCTTAACAATCCAGCAAGAAGTGGAGGGTGATCCTGACAACAAATGAAAATAAGCTGAACACTTGCACTCAATGATGATTATATTTCTTAAGATTTACTGATGGGCAAGATGTGAAAAGGCCCCTGCACTACCAAGATCACCTGCTCAGGGTAAGAGAAATAGCTGTGATGTGGCTCCTTGAGCTCCGTGCTCCTTCAAGTCCTCAGGCTGGTAGCACTGGGCAATTTCCAGGTGTGAATAGTTGTGAATGTACGAGCGTGATCAGGAAGTTTTCTTAGCAAAACTTTACTGTTAAAAAAAAAAAAAAAAAAAAGTTAAACTATGGGATGGATTTATGTTTTCTGGCAGATACAATACAGTGGAAAATGCTTTGAAGTGAGATAAATGTGAACAAGTGAAGGGCAGCTATTACACTGACAATGTGTCTTTTTTATCTCAATATGTATATGTTCTTTCTATTTTACATTTCATCACTGTCAGTTAATCCTTTCTATACTACTAAGCTGACCACATTGACCTCTAAGACAGTTTCTATTAACTCCAGAGAGCAGGTCATTTGTTGTTGTTTATCACTGCTTCTGGAGTAAGCGCTGCTAAACTTTCCATTTAAATTATAATAGCAGCAGTCTGAAGTGGTGAGATTGTCAGTGTTGCTTTGCTGTTAATGCTTTTCTAAAAGAAAAAAACAAAAAAGTATCCAAAATCACCCACTGGTTAAAAAAAACCAAATGTATCTAACAAACAGGCGATGCGTGAAAATCTCAGTGGGGATTTTAGCTTAGGGAGCGAGCTTTGAAGCTGAGAACATCATCTGTGTTTTTATTTACAAGATTCGGATGTAGGTATGGGGAAAACAAATATGTCTTTTTTTTTTTGCTGTTGTTTCTTTTGTTTCCAAGTTTGGAAAGTCATGACAGGTTCAGAAAAAAAAAAGTGCAGCTTGAGAATAGAAGGCCAAGACTCCCGACAAGAGTTAACAGGCTCAGAGGAAGCTGCTCTGTTGACACAGAGATGATAAAGCACTGGCAGGCCTGATATTGCAGAACATCTCGTTTTTAATGCCTCGCTACCTTTTCATTTCATGAGCTCTTTTACAACCCGAGCTGCCATTCTCGCCTTTTTCATAATTAAACAAATATCATGGCTGTTCAAAAGATGCCAATAAACAAATGAAATTGCTACATTTCTTCTCGGTGCACCACGAGCCAGTGCTCAAGGGGCAAAATACTGTAATTTATATTATTTCAGGGCTGATTGTTTGGAATATTTTGACACGTATAAGTGAGCAAATAGCACTTTGTCTGTCCAAACTTTATAAAAAATAGTACAAATGTTCTGACAGAGTATCTCATGTATAAACTGCTTTGTAATTAGTGTGGGTCAGTTTAATTATAGAGCTCACTGCTCACAAAAGTTTAGCTCATTAAAAAGCGTCCACTATTTCATCTTTGTTTCATTTTTCCCTGCAACGGTAAAATAGGCTTAAGGGTTTATCGTTAAATAATTTGTAAAGAGTGCCCCTGCTGGCTCAAAAAAAATGGATTAATCTGTGGTTGTGGACCTGGTGGGCTCGGCAGAAAAAATGCAAAGTTTGGAATAGTTGAAAGCAGCAGCAGTCCGAGTGGAGCAAGGGCTGACAATTATTGATTACATGTGATGGAGAGCTCATTTGGAAAGGTTGGAGCCATGTTGCCCAACGGGAACTGCAAGTCATTTTGTTTGTCTAACAAGCTGTGGAGCCACAAGTTGGTAATTTTTCTTCATTAAAAAACAAAAATTATATTTTTGAATTATGCTCGGTGCACAGAAGGGTTGCACATATTACAATAAAAACAGATACAGGGAGATAATTAGTCAGACTTAACACGCATCACAGGTGACAATTATTTCCCCCTGGCCTTGCATTCATGCACTCGGGTTCACTGACAGACTTATGTGACTGTTTATGTTTCTTTATCCAAATAGCTCCCACCAAAGGGACATTTCTATTTACTGGTGACAGAGACATCTGGCCTGCAGAATGAATCTCACTGCACTGCTCCTGTTTTATCCAGGACTTGCACACCATCTTAGATACCCATACATTCACAGTAGCTTCAGTGACGAGATTCTCGATTCGATGAAAACAGCTCTTTTTTATCTGTCACATGCTTACGGATGGATGCACTGGCGGCAATCTCTGACTCACTCTAGTTTCTAAGTTACCTGAAAGACATGAAAGCTAAACCATACCAGTGAAGCTGACCATAAACAGTGCACTGACAGGTATGTAGCTGAGAGGGACTGGATTTAGAGTCCACGCAATACCAGTATACAAACATATCCTCACCAGCCATTTTCTTAGGTACACCTGTTCATCCACTCCTTAATACAAAGATCTAACCAGCCAATCACATGGCAGCAACTCAGTGCATTTAGGCATACCCAAACATGCTGTGTGTAGAGGATGAAGTTCAAACTGATGTTGATGCTAGAGGTCAGAGGAGAATGACCAGACTGTTTCAAGGAACACAGCAGTAACTCAAATAATTTTGTTTCAACCAGCGTATGCAGAACATCATCTCTGAACATACTGCATGGCGAACCTTGCTGTAGCAGATGGGCGATTGCAGCAGAACACCACACCAGGTACCACTTTTGTCAGCTAGGAACAGATAACTGAGGATATTTTCCTGTCACACTCTGGACCTTTAGTATAAACTGAGCATTGATAAAACACCACAGTTTATCTGAGTATTGCTGCTGACCATGTCCATTCCTTTATGACCACAGTGTACCCATCCTCTGATGGCTGTTTCCAGCAGGATAACACACCACAAATGCTCAGATCATCTCAAATTGGTTTCTTGAACATGGCAAGTTCACTGTATCTCAAATAGAGCACCTTTGGGATATGGTAGAAGGAGATATTCACATCATAGCTGGTTGGTTGCAGTGCTATCATGGACCAAAATCTCTGAGAAATTTTTCCAGCACCTTTGTTGAATCTATGTCACAAAAAATTAAGGCAGTTCTGAAGGTAAAAGTGAATCTAACCCCATAAATGCAAGGTATGTACCAAATGAAGTGTTCTGTTATTGTATGCATGACATAGGTTTCTTCATTTGAGTGTTGGATTTTGCCCACAGCTAGAAAAGACGCTTGTGAGTTTTTATCAATTTATAATTATATTCATCAAATAGCCAAAAAATCTCTATCACGAAGACAACTTGTGGGTAAGAAAAAAACACACAGACAAACAGCCCACTCTGAGCAATCACAGTTCCTGACAATGACCTGACCTAAAGTTTCGATAATTACAAATGGAGCTGTTTAATGCAGCTTCCAGGCAATGCTCATTTCACAACATCAGTGCCTGAGGGCAGCCTCTAAGTGAAAAATTGTGAAATGTTTGAACTAAAGCTAATGAGAGGTCCCTGGATAATTCATTAGTTTAATTCTCTGACACTTAACCATCTGGTAATCTAAAGGGCCAATGATTGCACGTCATAGCATACTGTACAGCAATGCAAAAGAACACAAACCATAAGAAGCCGCTACTTAAAGCACCAAAAATTATCCCCCACTTCCTTGAGCCAGTGTCTTCTCTCAACACGTTGATAAATCAAGTTTATGGTAGGAAGGGCTTTTTATTCAGAAGAATCTGCATAGTCTGCTGCTAAGATGGTAAAACTTTGCCTTGTTGTTTATGAGCCTTCCTGCACTGCTGTCAGCAGTGTCAAAACACGGGGACAGTTGCTCTCTTCGAACACCTTTGCTGAGATCTTGTCTCATCTTTGCCATGTTCCCTTTACTCAAACCCCTGTTGTCAGCAGCCACTGGCTTTTAATTGCACAGGGCCTCAGCTTTGGTAATTATGTTGTCAAGTGCAAGAGTAGTGAGTGCAAATAATGTGAATGGTAGCAACGGCTGGCCTCTCTCTCTCTCTCTCTCTCTCTCTCTCTCTCTCTCTCTCTCTCTCTCTCTCTCTGCAAGGCTGATCCGACTTGCTCGCAGGGAGCCATTGCTGTGAGATGAGGAAAAAAGCAACCCGGGGAGCAATTGAGCATACAAAGAACACTGTCACCTCATTTGCAATCAGGAAACTGTGGAAAATAAAGAAACTTTAGTTTCCTCTATGCCAGAAATAGAGCAACACAAAGAGAATGTAGCTCTTCTGTTGTTTTGTTTCATAACATAAAAGGTTTGCATTATGTTGTCAAGAAAAACTGATAGTATAGGGCTTAATTGCTGTATAGTTACCTGCAGTTTAATTATATAGTGTTCTGTTTATCTCTAGTTTGCCTCCAATCATTGAGAAAGTTTCACCTTAATGCTAATTCATCCTCACGGGTGGAAGTTTTTGCTTTTGTGCAAAGACAACTTAATATTTATGTGCTGGCATTCAAAGGGATAACAATTCAAGCTGTTGCGTAGTGTCACATGGTGTCTTCAGGGAAGCAATTTCCCTGAAAACTGAATTTACAATATACTCTTAATTGTATGAAGGTTCTTGAGAATTGGATGCCCAGAGGAGAAGCTGTAATGTCAGCCCGATAATTTGTTGGGCAAACACACATTTTTTTGTATTTTTGCCTCTGTACACCACCTCAGTGGGCTTTAAAACAAATGATGAATATATGATTGGAGGGCAAACTTTCAACTTTAATTCAAGGGGTTTAACAAACAACATGCAGTGACTGTTAGAATTTACAGCCATTTTTATACATTGTCCCCCATTTTCAAAGGCCCCCAAATAACTGGACAAATATAACTTTAAAGATAAGGATTTAATACTTGGATGACTGGACTCTAATACGTTTTAGTCCACCCCTGAAATAGACTGTATATAAAAGATATACTTAGCGATCAGGACGTCACCCATATGACAACCCTGTGTAAATTCCTGTTTTTATTCGCCATCTTGGCTTTTTTGGAGCCAGAAGTGACAGTAATTTGACAATAGTTGAGTTTTTAATCATCAGCCAAGCTAGGTTATCAAAGTGCATCCATAGACTGTATGTTTGGACTGCATGGGCACAGAGACCTGCTAATACTCTAAGTGCTACACTGTTTAAAAAAATGTAAAACTGTCACTTTACATAATTTTCCTGTACATCTAAATACCATAAAATATCAATAAAATTACAAAACTCAACTGTGAATTAATATATTTAATGTAAAATAACAATAATAATAGCCATTCTGTGGGACTCTGGGAGTATATCCTGTTCCGCCTCACACAAAGGAGGAGATATTGGCCCTACGACTGGGTTGATGCCCTTCTCCAGACCTGTCCCTCTTTCCTCATGTAACGGCTGGTCTCATGGTACCTCTACCACATTCTTGAGACTGTGCTGGGAGACACGCCAAACCTTCTTGTAACAGCACCTATTAATGTGGCATCCTGGAGAAGATGAACTACCTGTTCTACCTGCAGGTACTGTCTCATACTACCAATTGTGACAAAAACACTAACAAAAGGCAAAAAAGCATAAGTAGAGAGCAATGGCCTTTGTCCACTTTTTCTTGAGGTTGGGTAATTGTTTCATACTTTTCCACTGTGGAGCTGAGCCGTACCTGTTGTCAACTGTACCTGATGTGAAATGAAAATTTTCTGTCTAGTGGCCAAACTTCTTAAAGTGTCTTCAGCACAGGGGGGGGGATTTGCCATGTTCAGTGTGAATTTAAGTTTAGGGTACCCTTGGTTGAAATGTTTTGTTGAAATGTTTTTCATTTCTGTTCTGTTTTGTGTTTATGGCTCCTAAAAAGCCAATTGGCACAGATCACTTTCATTTGTAGAGCAAAAATGTCACATTTTGCCATCAAGAATGCTGAAAGAGGGGTAACTGTGTTCTGTTATAGTTTATTTGTTTATCAGGATACATTTTCCAAATTACAATGTAACAATATATTACAGCAGCATTATAACTTTTTTTTAAAGTAGAACTAATATCTTTAATAAATGTAACTGTTTCAATGTTCATATCCACTAAATACACATGATTTTATGTGAAATCATAGCAGAGCAATTAATTTGTACTAGATATGACCTGTAATTAAGTGTATATTGTAAATCCAATAACATTTTCTGGATATTTTTTAAAAAGTTAATCCATTACATTCATATGTTGGAATACCTTTTTAGCAGTAAAGAGCTATTAAATATATGTATATATATATATATATATATATATATATATATATATATATATATATATTATTCAATCACTGACTCCATGGGTTTCTGTAGGAAGGACCATTATTCTTTGCAAGCCATAGAAAAAAGCAAAATTGCATCTCGAGATACATCTTTAAAAATTATCAACATCATTGATCATAACAGAGTTTTAATAATATATAAATAAATAAGCTTGCTACTCTCTTTCTAACCCAATATCTTTTCTCATCTGTTGCAAAATAATTCTTTTGGGGATTCTGAAGCTGTGTGCGCTGCGGTCTGTGCAGATAACGCCTTCAGATTTAATAAATACTCTTCATGTGATTTATTTTATATACGATATGGTAGTAAAGTTTTATCAGCACAAAGTAAACCTCAGCAGGGCAATGCAGGATTATGGGCCCAGCGTTGCCAGTCTGTGCCCTGGAGTCTGTTCTGCTCAGAGACACTGCAAGGGATGATGGGAGACTTTGTTTGTTTACTGTGTGATCAATGGGAGGCTCAGCTTGCCAGCAAACTGTCAGGGTCAGGGTTCCCCTGAGCACTGGGGAGTATCAGCAGAGAAAATAAAAATCTATACAACCCCATTGGTGGCCTTATTCCCTCTATTCACAAAGGCATGCATGAATTCATAGAAAATGCCACAGAATCTTGCAAATCCCTCGCCTGTGGCAAGACCACACACATGTAGATGAGTTATGAGTATGCAAGACCGTGCTGCGGTGTCTGCGCTGGTTTGTCATGGACAGAACAGTCATTGCCATGGGTCCCCAGAACACAACCTGGAGGGCCAAGCAAGAGCCTCAGTAGAGGATAGTGGATAGTAGAGAACAAATAATCATAAACAACTGATGCGCCAAAGCAGCCACAACTGCATAATGACTCCATAAACCCACTGAAAGAGGACACAGATTCCTGACTGCATGTGCATTTGCTGACTGTAACCACACTGCACAAAGCTGGGTCTTTTCCACAATTGCCATATCTGTGAGGCATTGTCTGTGATTAGAAATGAAAACTGACCTTGAGGCTGTAATTGAGAAACCTGACATCCTAACACCAATAGGAAGAATTAGAGGGACGGAAATTGACAGAAAATGAAAGAAAAGACAAAGAAAGCAAAGAGGGCAGGGAAACGCTCAGGGGGTTGGAGCAAGGAGGAAACAGAGAAACATAATGGAATAAGTTATGAGTAGGCAAGATGGACAGATAGAGAGCAGGGAGAGATAAATAACAGAAATGACTGCTGGGGAGCAGAGACACATTTAGGGCAGTGCTTTTTTACATTCTGGGTCGGTATGCAATTTGGAGCACTGAAAGATTAAAATGAATCCAAAAGATTATCCTCAGAAAGAAAACACTTAGTTTCAATAGTTTGGGGATTTTAAGCGGGGGGGGGGGAATGGGCGTTAAGTTCCTTTCTTTGTCCTGTTACTATTTTCTTCACCCGCCCCATATTGTAAGGGAATAAAATGCTTAAAGGCAAAAGTGAGCTTATGCTTCATAAGTACCATAGAAACAAACAAACAAAAAAAATTGTAAAATGTCATATGAAGAAGTAAATCTAAGAGTGGGTTTCTTTGAAAGATGGGAAATGAAGATGCACAGGAATCATATAGTCTGATTAGCAAGCAGAGTCCACAAAAAAAATGCTAAAAAAATGCATGAACAATGAATGCATTAATATGGAAAATATGTAATTATGAGCAGTAGTGATACCCTTACCAGTCACAACCTAAAAACCACCGAGCTAATAAAGTGTAGATCCTTATATGGCCACAGCAGCTCTTATCCCATGTTATTATAGAAACCTTGTGAGGCCAGGTTTACTTCTGCAGGAAGTGTATTCAGGAGATTCAGATGTCAGATGTGGGTGGCACATGTCAAAGTAGCATCCAAAGTTTCCCAGCTAACACTAGAATATAACAAGATGATCAATGTTCTTTCACCTGAAAAATGTTCAATATTCAAACTTCACCTGTAAATGGTTTTAATGATATGGCCAGTATATAAAAACTGGTTGGGCCAATGGAGACACATCTAGATTGTTTACTTTCTTAGATGAGAATCTGTTAGCACTCTACTTTTGAAACAGAAGTGCATCACAGTGGGAATAACTTACCTAGCATTGTCCAAAGTTTTAAAAATGCTTACCAGCCTTTGTAAAGCTTACTAATTAACGTAGTTTGTGTTCCTGTCAGCCCCATGGTGACAGTAAGACTTAATTAAGTCACTTTTACTGAAGCCAACCTTGTCATTTTTTTCTCTTTGTTTTTTGTAGTTGAAAAAATGAAAAACACATTTATGCTATTCATCTAAATGTAAATTATATTCCCTCATTATGAGTTGCATGGTAAGCATTACTGTACACATCTCTGGACTCTCACAGTGCATAACAATGTCCCAACATTCCAACAAAAGTAATACAACCCTTTGTTGTTCATCTAACCGCTGATTAGCTCAAAGGGATTGGCGATATTAAAATGGGTGTGATCCAAATTTGGGCCATTGGCTTTTTTAAACAAAGAGATGTCAGCTACTGTTTTCACTCTATGTGTTTATATACCACTCTGGATTTAATCATTAGTTATTATTAAACTCTGGCTCGTTTCCATGGTGTGACTTCTGTCCTCTCACCCTCAACCAGTTGTAGGAGATGGTGGCAACTCCTTGAGCCTGGTTCTGCCAGAAGTTTCTTCCTGTTAAAAGGGATTTTTTCCTCTCTACTGTCTCCAAGTGCTTGCTCATCATCTGATTATTGCATTTTTTTTCTGTATTATTTTAGGATCTTTAGCTTACAATACAAAGCACCTTGAGTTGACTGTTGCTGTGATTTGACACTATATAAATAAAATACACTTGAATTGAACTGAACTGAACTGAACTGAATTGAATTGAATTGAATTGAATTGAATTGAATTGAATTGAATTGAATTGAATTGAATTGAATTGAATTGAATTGAATTCAATTGAATTGAATAAATGAATAAATAAATGAATTGAATTGAATTGAATTGAATTGAATTGAATTGAATTAAATTGAATTGAATTGAATTGAATTGAATTGAATTGAATAATGAATTGAATTGAATTGAATTGAATTGAATTGAATTGCTTGCTGGAAGTTGCTGGCTGTCACCAAGTGAAATTGGTGGCTGCCTGGAAACACTCAGTAAGCTTTTCCACTTTTCTGGTCGTGGAATACACTATTTTCCTTATTAGTTACTGGGGGTCACTGACCGGTCTGTAGGCCTGCATGACTGGGATCTTATATAACCACTGGTGAGTCACAACAATTGGAAAAATGAAGTTTCAGAGAGTGTTCAGTGATCCGGCATGGTCTTATCTGAAGCACATTGATGGCTTTAATATGCAGGGACCCAACATAGTGCTTCCTGTTTTCCACAGGCATGTTTTTCTATGCAAGTCATATTTGTCTTAGTAAATTTATTTTTGTGTCCAGAGCAGTCAGAGTAGCTCTCTAAGGCACAGATTTGTTGGCAAAATATGTGACTAAAGATGTACCCGTTAGATCACGACATTTGGATGTTTTACCGCTCCAATTGGGTGGTCCCAATTCTTCTTTAACAAGCAAACAAAAAAAGAAAAATATTCTCCTCAAAGGGAATCAAGACCCAGCTTTTGGACGTAACTGTGCAAGCGAGGCAGATCCCTGGCTATTTACCGTTACTGACTGCTCCTGAGGATGTGAGGGAATGAGGAAGGCAACCAGAGCAAGTCTGTTCCAGCAGAAAAGCCTTGATGGAGGAAGCTTTGAGAGCTGACTTTACAGTGGTTCTGCTAATGAGACGAATGAATGAGGCGGCAGAGTAGAGGAAAGGATCACATTCACAGTAAATAACCTGAAAAGGGCAACCAAAGACAAGAGAGAAACTGCTCATGAGCACAAAATTGTAAACTGATTACCAACGTCTTGTATTTCTGATGAGGATACATGCCTCTCTACATGTGTATGTCCAGTGCAAGCATGCTTGTTTTTTTTAAGCTGTTGTTCATTTTCATAATTCTGTATGTTGTTTATGCTTTCATTAAGGGCTTAAGCTTTGAAATGCAAAACTGTGGAGTTTAATTGTATAATCCAGACTTAGTAAGCTGGGGATATTGCAGGATAAGCAGCAACAGATCTGATCTAACAAGGCACTTTGCACCGTGGTAGACAGCTTTGAGAGGATTGGAGGGAAAAGAAGTCTAAGATTTTAAGGAGGAAGAGATTTGGATTTGGTTGGCTTTGTGACTGCTTGACAGTCACAAAGATGCGTGCACAATGAAGAAAGAAAAGCAGGTTCACGCTGAGCTCCCTCCAGATGTTGTTTTGAAATCAGATAGCCTTCAGAAAGTCAAAGCATGAGCACTGACAGTGGCTGAAATGACAAAGAGAAAATCCAGTCACAAGCTGAGAGAAGAAATGTATTGGAAAGATTTTGTTTTTTTCCAGTTTATCAAAGTTTGCATCAATGCTTGTCACAGTTCCACGCCACTGGATTTTTTTTCTGAAGATGTCCTGATTCGAAAATAATATCAAGGTCACTTGAAAAAGCAGCACATTTATAGATTTGGATTTGGGAAAGAGGCACCCTCTCTACTTTCAAGATTAGGCTTAAAGCTTTCCCTTTTGATAACGCTTATAGTTAGGGCTCGATCAGGTGACCCTGAACCATCCCTTAGTTACGCTGCAGTAGACCTAGACTGCTGTGGGGCTTCCCTTGATGTGTTTCTTCTTCACTCACCGCTCTTTACTCTCTATGTGTTTATACACCACTCTGCATTTAATCCATAGTTATTATTAATCTCTGGCTTCATTCCACAGATTTTCTTCCACATGTCTTTTGTCCTGTCTCCCTCCCCTCACCCCCAACTGATTGTGGCAGATGCCCCTCCCTAATCCTGGTTCTGCCGGTGGGTTCTTCCTCTTCAAAGGGAGTTTTTCTTTCCCACTGTCACCAAGTGCTTGCTGGTCATCTGATTGTTGGGGTTTTCTCTGTATTATTTTAGGGTCTTTACCTTAAAATATAATGTGCCTTGAGGTAACTGTTGTTGTGATTTGGCACTATATGAATTGAATAGAACTGATTTGAATTAATAGATATAGTTTGTGATTGTTGTTTTTTAGTCTTCCCTAAAAGTAGTTCTGTGTTTATATGCAAATGAGATATGATCATAATGTTCTGGAACTGCACCCATATAAATAATAATAATTTTTTAAAAATTACTTAATTTAAATTTGTTCAAGCTCACCTTCAAGGTCATCTTTTTTTCACTTCTGTGTCAAAGTGATCCAACTTCATCCTTCATTAAGGATAATCATTTGTGAGGGCAGCTCAGACTGTGGTTACAACCACAGGTGGAGGTTTCAGAAGGAATGCCCAGTTGTATTTTAACATAAAAAGCACAGAAATTAATCAGGAAAAAAAAAAGCTAAAACGTTACTCGGTGAGGCAAGAATGCTTCCTTTTTTCCAAACAATAGATCTTTAATTACTCGCAATTACTTATCTCATACCACTACGGAATCGTTTGTGTTAAAAGCAATCTGACACATATACACAGTGTTGTGATCTCAGCAGCACAGCCTGTCTTCCTCTCCTCAGATGCTGTGCGTTTGCAGCCAAGTTTATAAAAATATGGATAATCCTGAAAGAAAAACGAAGATATTGGGACAGTTGCTTTCCCCTCATAGGAAGTTGTGAGCCACTGATTTTTTTCATTCTTCTATTAATCATAAAAATGTATCAGTAAGATTTAATAGCTTATGACACGATGACGATTCCTTAAAACTCACTTTACTGGGTACAGCATGTAGGGGTTGGACCCTCTTTTGCGTTCAGAAGCACAACGGGGTCCATCTATAGCATAGATTCAACAAGGATTTAAGTTTTGTGGCATGTTATCCTGCTGGAAGCAGCCATCAGAGGATGATTACACTGTTGTCATAAAGGGATAGGCATGGTCATGGTCAACATGGCAATATAGCAGCATGAGTAAGTAAAAACTAACAAAATAACTTACTTTAAAAGTTTCCTTGGTACAAAGCTTTTCTTGACCAAACATAACTATTTAGGAATTCATGTGTGCAAAGACACTTTCGTTTTAATTTTTTGCATCCGAGCAGTAGGTCTGAGTCAATTCATAAACCAAGTTTTTTTTTTTGTGCCAAAGGCCATATATGTTTTTGGCATTTATTGAACTTTTAAATTTTTACTGACTGTTGACCATCTTTTAGGGCTTTTTCAACCTCTATCAATAGTTCTCTGCAGCTTTGTAGCCATTCCACAACCCTTGTTGTTTGTCAGTCTCTCTTTGAACTCTGCGTTTCCTGGTTGTTCTTTCCTCCTTGTCTTTTATTAGTTTCTTTGCGTGTGTTTTTCTCACCCTACAGTATGTTTTTCAGCTGTCTTCTTTTTTTCACTTGTCTGATTTATGTATTTCTGCCAATTAGTTTTGGTTCACCAGTTTTTTTCTTGCAGTCACCTGAGCCTGTGCGTCATTTAATTTTATTTAAAAACCTTGTGACCGCCAGGTTAAGAACCCCCAATTCTACACAAATAAAAATAGCAGTCATGTCACCATTTGCATGTTTTCTATCACTGGAAAACCACCAGTCTACGATGATACTTTTTTTTTCCTCATCATGCCTATTTAGTGTCTTCCACATAGTACAGAGTAGCAGAAGCCGCCCCCCCCCCAACAGTTCCCACCGGAGTAATGCATGATCATCAGAAGGCTACGGACTGCTACTAGCCATCTGGAATCGGGGCTGCACATGCTTTGATGTGTTACATAGCTTTCCATTTCAGGGAAAAGAACGAAAACCTCAACCCGCCTCCCCTATACTGACCTCCCGCCTCACACTCAAATATTAATACACACACACTACACAGCCCCCAAGACCTCATTTGCCGGGTTCAGTCTGTGCCTACTGCTCCCTATCTTTCATTCATACACAGGACTCCAGCTTTGTTCTGTACAGGTGGAGCAACATTTTCATCCGCTGAGGTCAAGGAAGCTGCCACAAGAGACACAGGTGTCTAATAGAGAATGATGCAGAGCCAGTCTAGCCAGTCTGCTGAAAAAGACTCAGAAGTAAGGTTTTAATTCATGCAAATACAGAGACCCTAGACAGAACACAGAGCAAAGTATAATACTCTTTAACTAGGTTTGCCATAATCTCAGGAAAATCTCAGTTTTATATTGAAACATATTTCTGTTATTTATGTGTTCTTCCGTCAGGAGAGCAATGAGACTTATTTAAACCCCATAATAATCAGCCATGGAAAAACAAAAACATGTAATGGTGTGTTCAGAGGGAATTTTCACTCTGTGTGATTTTCATAAAATTGACCACTAGACTCCTTTTGCAGCCTCTCTCTGAACAGCTCATTAGCTCAGACTCAGAGTAATATCAGAGCTCACCAGGACCTCAAGCTCTTTCTCATATTTCCCCTAGCTTCTTCCCTCATCTCTGTAAGTTCATAATAAAGGATCATACACCTTCAGGAGTGCTGAGGTTTTTGTACAGGTTGAAAAATTTTAATTGACATAATAGAATCTTTACTTCACATGCATAACCCAGCCCTACAAAACTTTTACCTTTTATTGAAGTGTACATTCCAGAGCATGCTGATGTTGGATAATATTTCACTTAACCCAACTCTATAGAACCACTTTAAACAGTTTCCCAGATTGCCTGAGTCACATACAGTCCAGTGAAAAAGAAAGTTTTCATAAGACTATACAGCCAATACATCAAGTACACCCTTACTGTTTCCACAGGAATTAAGAAAGTAAGGAACAGCCAGGTTTTGCTAATCAGATCCACTTGATTGACTGATCATTAGCAAGTGTGACCACCTCTATAAAAGCAGAGGTTTTGGCAGTTTCCTGGTCTGGAGCATTCAGGTGTGTCAAGAGCTACAACTCAGACTCTACAGGCCTCAGTTATCATGTCAGAGTTCACAGTACAATTAGAAATACAATTAGAAAAAGCCTGAACAAGTATGATTTTTTATTTTTTATTTTTAGAGGGACTGCCAGGAGAAATCCCTTCTCACTGCAAAACCATGGCAGCATAGCTTAGGTTTGCAGAGGTGCATCTGCACAAACCGCTTCTGGAACAATGTCCTTTGGACAAAGTGGAGATGTTTGGTCATAATGCACTGTGGCCACATTTGGCATAAATAAATAAATTTAAAAAGCCATTATATCAGCACAAATTGTCAAGCATGGTGGTGGAGGGGTGATGATTTGAACTTGTTTTGGACCACAGGACCTGGACACCTTGTAGCATTTCAGTGGACCATGTATGCCAAGGAATTCAATTCAATGTTATTTATATAGCACCAAATCACAACAAACAGCCACCTCAAGGCACTTTATATTGTAAGGCAAAGAACCTACAATAATTACAGAGAAAATTCTACAGTCAAATGAGCAAGCACTGAGCAAGCACTTGGTGACAGTGGGGAGGAAAAACTCACTTTTAACAGGAAGAAACCTCCGGCAGAAACAGGCTCAGTGAAGGGCAGCTCTCTGCTGGTTGGGTGGGAGGGGAGGGAAACAGGACAAAAGATATGCTGTGGAAGAGAGCCTGAAATGAATAATAATTAAAGACTGAATGCAGAGTGGTGTATAAACAGAGGTAAATGAAAAAGAAATACTCAGTACATCATGGGAACCCCTACCACAAGTAAGCCAGCTGAGTGCTCTATTGGGGTGATATGGTACTATGAGGTCTTTAGATAAGGTGGGACCTAATTATTCAAGGCCTTGTATATAAAATGAATAATTTTAAATTAAATTCTGGAATTAACAGAGAGCCAATGTAGAGAAGCTAATATGTGAAAAATATTCTCTCTCTTTCTAGTCTCTGACAGTGCTCTAGCTGCAGCATTTTGGATCAGCTGAAGGCCTTTCAGGGAGCTTTTAGGATAGCCTGATAATAATGAATAACAATAGTCCAGCCTAGAAGTAATAAATGCATGGATTAGCTTTTAAGCAACACTCTGAGACCAGATGTTTCTAATTTTAGAGATATTGCACAAATGCAAAAAAGCAGTCCTACATATTTGCTTATTATGTGCATTAAAGGACATATTCTGGTCATAAATTACTCCAAGATTTCTCACAGTGTTACTGGAGGCCAAGTTAATGCAGTCCAGAGTAAGAATCTGGTTAGAAATTGTGTTTCTAAGATTTGTAGGTCCGAGTACAACAACTTCAATTTTATCTGAATTTAGAAGCAGGAAATTAGCAGTCAAGCCAGGCCTTTGTCTTAAAGAAATTCCAGGAGTTTAACTAAATGATGGCTTAATGGATAGATAAAACTGGGTATAATCTGCATTACAATGAAAATTTATGCAATGCTCTGTAATAATACTGCCTAAGGGAAGCATGTATAGTGTAAATATCATTGGTCCTAGGACAGACCCTTGTGGAACTCCATAATTAACCTTAGTGCATGAAGAAGACTCCCCAAATTGGAGTCTATTAGATAAATATGATTTATACCACTGCAGCACAGTATCTTTAATACCTATGGCATGTTCTAATCTCTATAATAAAAGATTATGGTCAACAGTATCGAATGCTGCACTGAGGTTTAGTATTCAAGAGGCAAATGTGAGATAAAGTTTGGCCAAAACTTGGTCAATGATCAAAAGCTCACCAGCAAATCTGCAACAGAATGGCTCAAAAAAATGATCAAGGTGTTGCAATGGCCCAGTCAAAGTCCAGACCTCAACCTGACTGAAATCTTGCGGCAGGACCTTAAGAGAGCTGTGCAAAAACAGATTGGAATTTGCCCTTGCAAGGAGGTAAGCTAGCACAAGTTAGCAATAGCCAGAAGAAAGGGTGCTTGAGGTCTGTTTTGATTCCTAAAACGAAATAAAGATCTCTCCAAAAATCAAATGCTGACCATTTTCTTCTGCAGACACATTATCATTTTGCCAAATGGCCTTTCCTATGTATAATTTATCCTATCATTTATTTTCTTTTTTTTTTTTAGATAAATACAATAAAAAGTAATCTATTCATCAAAATAACACAAGTGCACATTTGAAGAGAAAGTTCAAAATACTACTCACAAGCATGTAAAGTTCAGAAATACAAAACCTCATCAAGTTGCATCATCTCTTTGTCATACATTTATTTAATCAAGATATTTTAAATAGAATTTCCTCCTAAGTATCCATACAAATGTGTGTGTGTGTGTGTGTGTGTGTGTGTGTGTGTGTGTGTGCGTGTGTGTGCGTGTGGGGTGTGCGGGAGTGGGGGGGTGGGAGTGGGGGGCTTTCTCATTACCTTGTTTTATGTAAGCTTGACTCAGTCTGTTTCTGTGCCTCTGGCTCCCATCATGACTCCCCTCTCCAGAGTGTGGTAGTACTGAGGCACTTATGATGAAGCCCAGAAAACTGCATCTTCATTACTCATGACCAGTTAATAACTGTGACTGGAGATCATGAGACCAATTCATGCATTGGTCATGATGATAGTGAGGGATGTTGCTCTGTACATGCATTTGTCTTTCACTATGACTCAATAAGTACCTTTCATTAATATGCAGAAATCCACCGACACACAAGCAAGGGTGAGGGATGCATGATTACAGGAAATGAAGTGCACATTGTTATTTAAGATGCAAGAAAATGTTTAGGCGGTTGGCTTTCCTTCAAATCCTGTCAGCGTTTTCACTGCAGCTAACTTAGCTTTGTTTTACTTTCACATGACAGGAAGCTTCCCATTTATAATATTATTTTGGAGGCAAGATCAAGCAATTAGTGTTGCCTACAGTAGTTTGCTAATTAACTTCATAATTTGAGATAAATGTAACTGAGCCCTACCGTTTGCGTACCCTAAAACACTATATTTAGAAAGCTATTGGATATTAAATTTATATGAAAGGATCTTCTCCCCAGATAGTCCAGCTTTAATTCTATTGTCATATTAATATTTCATTTTTTTAAGAAATGCAAACATGCTTGGTTAAACTATGTTTTGATTGCTGTTCTTTTGATATTTAGTTTTTTCCTCTTGTGTTCCAGAAAGTACACAGGATTAGTTTTTTTCAGTGTATATAACATTATTTTATGCATAGACATGATTTTTCATTAGAAACATAATCGGCCAAAGGGCCTTGGGTAAAATGAGCTGTGGGCCCCTGTTGAGCAGCCTCATGTCTTCCTGCTGGGAGCCTGCTAATTTTCCCTTCAGTGGATTACTTCTCTGCCCTACTTTGAGTGCATATCAGTTAGTCAGTGATAATTTGATGAAACATATTTTTTAAAAGAAAATTCAGCAAATTCGTTAGCATTACACTATCTAAAATATTAAAGGTATTAAAACTAGAGACTGGGCCAGATTCAGTAAAATACAGAAGCTTTTTATATGTTTGCATTTTGATGATCCCACAATGCTTCAGTACTGTTGAGGTCCGGGCTCTGTGGAGGCCTGATAGTGTTCCATTGTGTGTTTTTCTATCCGGGTATGCTTTTACTGCATTGCCAGTGTGTTTGGGATGATTGTCATGCTGAAAAATGAAGTTATTGCCAATCAGATGCTTTCCAGAGGATATCAAACAGTGGATCAAAATCTGACTTTACTTTTTTTGTGTTCATAATTCCATCAGTTCTGATGGAATTATGGCTGGAATGCAGCCTGTGGCAGATTTAAAAAAAAAAAAAAAAAAATGCTATACATCATGTTAATGAGTGTATCTGCAGTTTTAAACTACTAAGACACTTATTTATGTTGTTTAGCTTTTTACACTGCAACAATGGCTGCACTGTTGACTATGAATCAAGTTATTAAAAATTAATTGGTCAAACAAGATTAGCTGGAGAACATAGGAGAAAATTAGCAACATGATTTTTACAAACACGTTCTATTAATTTCTCAAGAGTTACAAAGCATTGTTTCCTGTCATGGCTAATTGGGATATTGTTAGGTAATAAATACTGCATGCCAACGTAATGTGACAGGTGGTCTGTTTAGGCTAACATGCTGGTGTAGCTGTCTCCTCTCCAGTGTGCAGGATATATCAGGCAGACAAGTACCTACTTTTTAGGATTTGGAGACACCTGGAACCCACCAGGGCCGATTGTGATGTTCCAAGCTGTCCGAGACATGCTAGCTCCATTTAAAGACTCAATGCACTGCTGTGTCTGTGCTTCTGTGCTGACGAACCCTGATGAAATTGTTTGCAGAGGTGTGATGGACAGTTGAGGTAATTATTCTGCTTGAGGTATGATGATTAGGCATTGTGGTTGAGCACTCACACACTTGCAGTATTTTGTTGAGTTGTTTTGATGTGTGATGTGCCTCCTGCCAGCTCGGTAGAATGTGTTCTAGACAGCCCGTTCTCACGCTGGCCTCACTTGTTGTGACGGCTGCCATGCTGCCACTAACTATGGTCAATCAATAGATCTAGGTTTTAAACTCTCGGAGTTCTAACTGTTCTCAAACTTTTTCTTTTTTTTTCAGTTTTTCCTTAAGGCCCAGATCTCTAAGTTGTAGTTATCCCCATGATACACATTTTTTCTACAATCTTGTCCCTAGTATTTACTCTCATTACATCTTTTATTTTAATATGGTCTCCCAACACGTCTCTGACTTTCTTTCTGATTTTTCTTTTCTTTTTACCACTTTGCAGCCTTGAGGACAAAGCAAGAACAAATTGTCATTTACAGTGAAAGTCTTACAAAGGCAAGCTTTTCAACAGAGCTGGGATTGAGGATTAACCCCACTACCACCACCACCACCACCACCACCAAAAAAATAAATAAAAAAATCCCAAACTCTTAAGTGTCTTGGCTTGTGAATGCATCAAAACCGCACAGCAACACATGTGTTCTCCGGGCTTTACTTTCTGCAGTATATCAAACCACTGACTACATGCCTATATCATAATATGACATCATTTCACTATTGCTTAAAACACTCCCCATGAGTCACAGCCTTTTAGCTGGGAAATGGTACCAAACCCCCACGGTCCAAATCTCAGCATTTTCTTTATTTGTACTCTCAGATCAGGTGTTTACTTATTATCCTGACTCACTGTATTGTAACACAGAACTGCAGCTGCAGACTTTTTGCGTGATAGCAATTTGACTATTAAGCAAGCATCATGCAAGTTGAGATGCGCACTGGGCTCATGTAAATTTGCATATTTGAGGCATTCCACTGATTTACAGCACAGAAGCAATTAAACTAAAGGATGTCTCGAGGGTCCCCACCTGGTTTGAACCCAAACAACCTCTTTGATCTCTGTTAAGTGGGTGCATTCACATTGCCAGACCTTATCTGAATAGAATTCAATTATTTCTGAATTCATGCACCATCACCAAAAGAGTTGGGGGATCGACAGCAATCACTGCAGGATCTTGGATAAGTTGGGGAACCGTGGATCACTCAGGATCTGTGTCATAACACTGCCCCCTCATGGTTGCAAAGACAAAAGAATTGTTTTCCTGTGGCCGCGCATATGATCGGACTGTGTTTGTACAACCTCACGCACTCGGGGTCATTACCATTTTTCTTTTCTTACAGGAGTTAAATCTGTGCACCTGCAGGCAAACACGAGGGACACGCGCAGCAGAGAATAATGTTTTAGGTTTTTGTTTTGCCCTTCAGAATGCCATCTGCTTATGCCTTATGTGTTACTCATGTGAATCACATGAGGACGAGACTTACAGCTTGCCCACAGAGGCACTCCTCCAGAGTTTTCATCCTTGTTACTGTGTTTTGTGTTCAGTAGGTTAAAAAAAAAAAGATGAGGGCATTATACCTCGGATGCCCATCTGCTACGAGCAAATATTCAAACGTATGGTCACATTTAAGTAAAACCACATAAATTTAACACTGTGTTTGACTTTTGAATGGCACTATACTAACATTATCATACTTTATGTCTCCTTATCAAGCAGGATGAGTTGGGGGGGGGTTATGTTATGCACATTCTTCTCTTTATTTCCCATCAGATTTGTGGCATACTAAAATGGAATACATGATTCCTGCATTGATGATGACATTTTTCACACGCAGAAATCACTCGCAGGGTTTCCCAAACGTCCACTCGCTTTTCATCACCGCTGAAATGAAATGGGGGCACTACTTGTCTCACGCTGTTGTATGTGATTGCATTTTGTGACCTAAACTGCTGAGGCTTCTGTCAGCTGGGAAAACCTCTGTGGCTTCCCATTCAAAAGGTGGATGATAACTGCATGCAGATAACAGACTTCATTGTTTATTCAAACGGTATAGTGTTGATAAGAAGAAGCTAGCTCTTATCGGCTTTATTTTGTTAAAATAAACATTTAAGTTTGATGTCTTCAGGCTCTATTTGAATAATTAATTGTTGCTCTCTAATCTACTGCTGGGGCGTGAGTGTCTGTCTTTTTAACTGCTTTCACGCAGGACCATCACTGGCATATTATCTCTTTTATTTTAGCAGACACAGCCTTAGAGGATCAGCCAAGAAAACAAACTATCTGAAATCCAAAAGCACCTACACAGGCTATTATATGCTCTGGCACCAGAAGGCAGACTGTGTGTTTATTTCACATATTCTGTGACAAGGAAGAGCAGAAGGCGCTGTGGAGGAGAGAATATAGACTTGTGGAGAGAGTCTTGACAGCCTTTAATCAAGATGCTCTGAGTGGTCCTCACAACGTTGTTGATGCTGACAAGCTGTTTGTCTCCAGTCTGAAGGAACATGGGAACATGGGAATATTTCTTGAAAAGCATAGTTTCAATTAAATATATAACAAGAGAGAAGATGTGAAGATACTTAAATAGGGAGAGGGTTTCCATTTTTAGTGACTGAACAGAATTATTTTTTAAAGTTTATTTTGACAGTGGCTTCTGTCATTTATGATGGATTGTAATCATCAAGTGTTGAGATTTGTGATCAGAGCAGCACATATTATAAAGTAGTAGGACAGACCTAGGGGCTAAGGAACCCTTTGGTTCCTCAAACATACTAAAAAGAAAAGAAAAACAGGCAACAGCTAGACATATTCTATTGTAAGCACCCAACCTGGGGCAATAGCTCATGTAGTGGGGGGGGGATCCAAATTTCCTGAAAAAAAATTTGGAATTTGGCTGTAGCCAAACAGCATTTGTCACTCTCTGCTATCCAGTTTTCCAGTGAAGATGGGAATGTGTAGCAATAATTCCGATTCATGGATCTAAATCTTGGTTGGAACTGTTGGCTTATTTACAACCTTTTTGATTTCCAGGCTGCTTCTTTATTGAACTGTTGTGAAGAAAAAAAAATACTGACCCTGACTGTTATCTGGTGTTAAAATTAGTTATCCTCTCTGTCACTATATACTTAAACTCTTGGTTAGTTAATTGAAACTACGCTTTTCAAGAAACATTCCCATGTTTCCCATGTTCCCATCATCACTAGATTGATTTTGGCTCAGTGGATGAAATTATGCTCAGGCAGTAATTTAGTCAGCCACTCAACCATTTACTCAGTCGCCTGGTCAACTGAAGAGTCACTCAGTAACTGAACCACTCAGCCAGTAAAGCAGTCATCCAGTAGCTGTAAAGTCCAGCCAAGAGGGCAGGCGTTCCCAAAATCCTGATGATTTCCAGATGAGAGCCCAGACACCCTGGCTTGAAAAGAGAACACACACACACAGCCACACACGCAAAAAACAAAAGAAAAAAGAAAAAAGAAAAAAGAAAAAGAAATGAAAGGAGATGATGAAGGGAGGGGACAAAAGAAAAGTGAAAACAGTGAATGAAAGAATGATCCTGCACACCAAACTTGTGGAGTGGAAAGAAGGGTTCTTGTCCCCCCTTGAGATGTTCATTTTTGAATGAGATTGCATGCATTAAGTGAGACAGAACTCAGCAAGAAGAGAGTGTGTGCTGATTTGTGTGAGTGGATCTTGTGTGTGAGGATCAACATGGCACAGTGGTGGACTTTGCTTACTTTTATTTTCCTGTGCAGCCACTGTGCAGCCAGTCAGCACCACAGGAAAGGTAGGTTGGTACACCTCTAGTAATTAGGTCTACTAAGTGGTTATTAAGAATCTGATATGTCTCTATCTGTCATAAGACCAGTGAGAATTTCATCATCATCACGAGAGAAGAATATTTGCACTGACAAATTATTTTTGCTTTTATTTGCGCATTTCATTCACTTATGTCACTGTGATCAAAGACATTCACCTGAGCTTCCTTGTTGTAGAGAACAGGATAGGGATTTACAACTGGCTCTTTCCATAAGGCTTCTTGACATGCTCATATCATCATATACCTTGAGGAAAAACAAGATGCAGGATCACAGTATTGAATAATACTTTTCGGGTTTGTCTGAATCTTAAAAATAGTAGGTGGTTTGAGATTGTGTAGGAGATAGAAGCAAAACGGTGAGAGAATATGTCATGAGGAATTGGGGAATATGGGGAATATGAAATTATGAGAGGACAGTTCTTCGGGCAACAAAGCAAAACAAGAATCCCTATTTGATATGTTTAGTGATCATACAGTTTCAGTGCAGACGAAAGGTCAGCACATATAAACAATTCAGGGGCCCACAGGCCAAACCTTTGGCTGCATTCAAAACTGATGTCATGTGAAAGGGCATGAACTGTGATTACAGACTTCTAGTTGAAACATGTCTCTTAAGGCACAGCTGAAAGGGCAGCAGGGTTGTCATCTCTTCTGGTCAGTAGTTGGGGAAGCTTCTGGAACAAATGGAAACTTTGAATCTACTGTTAAACCACACAGCCGTTAGAGATGCTGCGGGAACAAAATCTCCGAAGCACACACACCCTACTGCAAATTGGAAAACTGAAAGGTCTATGGAGGTCTCCTAGTACAAAGACAAAAAAAGAAATAAAGCAAAACAGAAAAGCAGATCAAGAAAAGAGGCAACTGTCTCAACAGAAAGTAGAGATGCTGCTGAACAAATTTATAAAGTCTTTTCAGAATCATTGCTTGGTGACCTTGCTACTGACATATCTCCCTATTGTGCAGGACACACTCACACTCTCCCAAATATGAAGCATGACAAGCGGAACTGCACCAACTGCAGTTTTACTTTGCCGCATGCTGTCTAAACATTAACAAAACTGACATGGTCACGATCATTGCTGTGCCCTCCCCCACTGACCTTCTTAGGAGATTCACTTCAGATTACATTTATTATAGTTTAACCTCCATTTATGTCATCGCTCTGCATCTACAAAGGGAATTTCATTCATGGCTACCTAGATTTGTCTAGCATCTACCTACCTTCCATTTCTCCACTGTATAAAAATTAGACCAAAACTGTAGCTACACATTAAATGACATCCAACCTTCGACTATTTTTCAGACTTTTCTTTATCTGTTTTTTTTTAACTTGTGTATTATTCGACAATCTTGGACAACCTGCCTTACAGCAGCCCATTTGATCACACACATACTCCAAACTCATATTTTCCCTTCAGCACTATTTAATACTGTGCTCACTACTTATGAACTGAGACATATACAGTACTGTGCAAAATACTTGAGCTGCCCCTGATTACTTTATATTTTGCTTCCATGGAGCCAGACATTCTTGTGACTTTCAACGTAATCTTGAGCTATAGCACTGGAATAAAAGCCCTAAAACATGATACTATCCGAGGTATGATACCACTGTATCCGTCACAGATACGGACAATATCCCGGCGAATGCACACCGGATCTTGAAGGATATGTTTTTTAGATTTCTCCTTAAATGGACAAGATTGGACCCCGAAACATCCAAACTCTGAATGAACATCAGTTACATATCCGGATAATATCCAGATAATATACATTTAAACATCTGTGACAGATCAGATCATCCTGTATTCTCTCCGGAAACATTACGGATACGTGACAGATCTGCCACGGATCATCCCAGAGCATTCCAGATCTTTCCAGATACAGGCCCTTTTTGTCCAGTGTAGTTCTCCAGGCTTTCAGACTTTTTCATTGGACATTGGCGGCATTTTCAATCCAGTCCTTGTACTTGACCATTTTCCTGAAATTGTATTTTTGCACCAATAAAGTAATTCCTGAAGAAAAAATTGGCATATCTTAGCATAGTGTGGGATATGTCCTTAAAAGATCTGAAGAAACTCGATAAGTGGAGGACAAAATACCAAGTGGCAGGCCTGAAAAAGGAGATTAACAGTATCTGAAACTTGTGTTCTTAAGTAATGGGGAAAAAAATCCAGTAAAGACCTCACACAGGAACTGAGAGATGCAGCTGACCCTTCAGCTGCTCCATCTAAGGGAAACAGGGAGAACAGGCTGCACTATGTCAATAAGAAATAGACTAAAAATCAGTGGTACCATGTCTGATGGAGTGATGAATCCAAAGTTGAAATTTTTTCTTTCAAATCATAAATATATATAGATGAGGTCAGTAAGCGTTTCCCATTTTCCTAAAAAAATATTTTAAAAAAACCAAGTGACTCAAAACTTTTGCACACTACTGTATTTATTATATACATTTAAATTTAAAGAGGCCTGTGTATGTTACAATATAGTAGTGACACTCATTTGACTCTTGCTATTACCAGTGTGTTACTGCACAATTGCTAAAGGACATCTAAGGAGCCAGCAGATTTGACAAAAATTGCCATATTCTGCTCCCTGGCAGTGATAACCTTGTATGTATCTTGTGTTTTCTGTTGTAATTTTTAAATCCAGCCTTAAACTGCTGTATGTGTCATTAAGTTATTACTACAGCTGCATAAATCTCCTTCTGCTAGTTATTTCTTTTTGTTCTTATCCTTTAAATGCATTTTAATTTTCTTTGTGAAGTACTTTTTCCAAATTATATTGATTTTAAATGTGGGCTATAAATTAACTTGGCCTCATAACAATAAAAAAAAAGCAAAGTTTGCATTTTAATGCATCTTGCACAAATGCTCAAAGACCATATGGAGAAAACTCTCTAGAATAAAACAGAAACACCAAATGAGTATCTTTATGGCCATAGCTTTAATAGACCCTGATTCACAATAGCCATAAGTCATGTTTTGATTGAGGGAAACTTGTGCACTTTCTTGGCAGAAAACCTCTCACTCTGCTGCTTGTGTTATCCTTATTGTACTCTTTGACTGCAGCTGAGGATAACAAGGTCTTCCCTTCTACAACCACAGTTAGCTGATGTATAAATAGCACTATGAGAGTATATGACAGAACATTTCTGTAAGTAAGTCATATAATGACTTATTTACAGCCATTTAAGTCAAGAAGAATGTTACTAGAATGAAAAAGCCTGCCTGTCCTCTTTTTTTGTACTTTTGACACATATTCCATAATAAAGGATTTTGTCACTCTTATTTGTGGTGAACTGACAGATGTGTGTCCTGGTAAATGAAGGCCTTTATTTTTCTTATTCTTACTAGGCAAATGGGTTGGTCTCAGTTGCAAACATGGATATACAGTACTGTATCTGATTCTAAGAGAAATCAGTATGCAGCTCAATATTCTGATAGTAACCTCATGAAGCCAGAATCTTAGTGTTCGCTACAAGATTTAAGCGTGACAAAACATCCCTAGACACTTGATTGTGTGAGACCAGTCAACAAACAATGAGCAATGTTTTCATGTTGACCTGATTCTCCTTCTTTCATAACTGCCAATACTTATCAACATCTGTCAAAGCTGGTTGTTACAGATATGAAGCGTGATCTGTCGCTGCATAGCCTCTTTTAAACCTCAGTTTATTCAAAAACAGGTTCTGGAACAAAGCTCAGGGGGAAAAAAAATGGTAACGTTTTCAGAACTGCCAAAAATTATTTTTTCACTTGGAAAATAATTGAAAGCAAAAACTCGTCCATTAATGAGTTGAGAAGTTGGAATCTGCCATGCACATGCCTAAGGCAAGCGAAACATTTGGCTCTTCTCGTTTGCCCACTTGAAAATATCAAAAGCTGCTTTCACCCTCACCACTATGGCACCTGCCCAGTATAGGAATCAGATGTCTATTGGAGAATACCACATTTTATTCTGAGTTCTTGCTGTAACTAAGGAACTGAAAGCACAATAGCGACTGTGGTGACAATGCAATGGCAGCCTGTTTGCTTCATCGCCCCTCATTTTGTGCAGTCGCCCTTTGAAAGGCTGACAAAAGCTCATGTTCTGCAACAAGGTCTGACCAGTGCTGATGTGTAAGTTACTGAGACTTTGCTGGGTGTGTGTGTGGTGAATGCACGTCCACAGGCTGGCTCGCACTCGTTTACCTACGCTGATAATAACCGCATGATAAATACAGTGAAAAACAAATATTGGCGCGAGAGAGAGCAATGGTGAACAATAAAACCAGCAAGGAATGAATCGCTAATACAGTGTGAAATGTGTGTGTGTGTGTGGGGGGTCACTAATTATATCACAACAACTGATTTGTTTTTGTTTTTTAATTCAAGATAGAGTGGGGTCCAAAAGTAAGACGAGTAAAGAAGTTATCAAATTGTTTGCATTTATTTTGAATTTCACAAAAACATTTTCTTGCCTGTATCAGCTTAGAAATTTCATATTTTGAAGCTCTGAATTTCACATATTGTATTTGGTATTCCTATTTTTGTTTTAATGACAGCATGAACTTGAGCTGGCATAGACTCCTCAAGTCCACATTCCAAAACCTGATAACCCAAAGTATCTCTGATCAGTCTCCCAAAGAGCTTTGTGTGAGAAATGCTTGGCTTTCTCAGTCTTCAAATGCCTCCACAAGTGCTCAGCAAGGTTGAAGTGAAATTGATTGTAGAGTAGAGGGAACCCGATGATAGTGAGCACCTCCTGGTCTTCTCTGGCATTCACATAATTTTTCCAGTGCTTTGATGTGTGTTTGGGTTCATTGTCCTGCTGCAGTATCGATACTTCTCTACAAAGACATGAGCCAGAAAGTGTAGTAAATATCTGATGAGAGGCTTTTCAGTTATAAGTGTAAAGAAAGAGAATTTAAACACCAGGCCTGAATATTCACTCTCAGACTGAAAAACTGCCATGTGATTTTCCTCTCCTGCCAAACTCCTTAATACACTTTCTGTAGGATTCATCAGTAAATAGGACATTTTTACAGTCATGCACTTGTGAAATGCTGGCATGTCTGGTATATCAAACTTGTAGGATTTGGCTCTATTTCTCTTTCTGAGAAATGGTTTGCAGGCTGACACTCGTCTTCTGAGACTAGTCAGCCCTTTTTTGACAGGACTTTCAATGACAGGACTGTTGCGCTTGTTATTTTGCAGATTTTGAATCTGTGATGATATCTTTTTTTTCCCTCTCTTTATACATGAGCAAACCTTTAAGTGCGATAATGTGGTAACCCTGCATGATAGCAGTTTAAATACAACCCCATGCATTTCCACAAAGTGGTTTAGAAACCTTCAGTGTGGGCATGATATTAGACACAGTTTTGCTTGGGATAACAATTCGTCTTCTGACATTTTAACTTATTTTTGATGGCGTGTCTCTCACTATCTCAGTGCTGCTTAGTCAGCTTGGTTCTGCTGGAAAGTTGGGGCGCAGCCATTTTTATAACAACTGAATAATAGCTGAAGGTTGAATTACATGAAAAAGTGTCTGAGAAAGTGAGGGATATAATGCCTGGGCATATGGCTTTTTGTACAAATGAGTTAACATGGTCAGTGTTATTATTTTGCTGAATAAGTTTGCAGATATACGAATAGTTCAAAAACCTCTGGCAAATATGTCCTTTGTTTTTCAAAGACTGTTTTAATTGCAAAATTTTTATGACAATTGGGCATTTGAATTTTGGATTCAATTGTATGTATTTCTGCTCAAGTTTTCAGCACATACATCCTCAGTTGAAACAAGTGTGTTTGGGACTAAGTAGCATCTTCAACTTATGGACATTGAAAAGCAGAGAGAGAGACCAAGTAACACAGTGTTGCTTTAAATATTTAATGAGATGTTTAAAGTCCAGCAGGATAACGCACCATGTCACAAAGCTCAAATCATCTCAAAGTGGTTTCTTGAACATGACAATGAGTTCACTGCACTCAAATGGCCTCCACAGTCACAGACCTCAATCCAGCAGAGCACCTTTGGGATGCAATGGGACAGGAGATTCATCACACGGATGTGCAGTTACCGTGTGATGCCATCATGGAAAAAAATCTCTGTAGAATGTTTCCAGCATCTTGTTGAATCCATGACATGAAGAATTAAGACAAGGCAAATGATGATCCAACCCAGTACTAGTGAGGTGTACTTTAGAAAGCATCCAGTAAATGTATTTATGCTTTCCCAGAAAATTTGGAGCGTAGTGTATGTTATTGCAGGGTCTTCTCACTGTTAACTAAATTATTTCTCGCATTGTGAACAACCATGAAAATGTTCTGTGACATTTACTCCAGCCCTAAAACCATGCAAAAGTTTAATATTCAATGTTTGTCATTGTATTGCATGTTATGGATATACAGGCAGACAGAAAGACTGATGACTGAGATGTTTTTCAATGTGCTTCCTTAACATATAAAATCAGACAGTTTTTTTCTCTGTATAAACACCTGAGCTACATGATAATAATAATTAAAAAAAAAACCTTCCATTTCCTGTTACATATTTTTTGTAAATTATGTCCATTGGACAAACCTGTCCATTTAAATAACTGAGATTTGCTTTAAAAAGCCTCTACTCTATGACAGTTCTCATTAGTGACCATGTGAACTTATATTAACCACATGTGGGAAGCAATTAGGGCCTTGTCATGACAAAAAATAAAAAGTCCTGAGGACCAGCTGGTTGCATTGATAAGCAAGAAATCAGGTAAAACATTTCCAATTATAAATGCAAGATTCAGAAATTTGTTTGCAAACTAATAATTAGTCTTTCATGAGTTTTTTCTTCTGCTATAGGGAGTCAGTATTTAATGTGAAGACAAGCGAGCTATTGTTGCATTTTATAGTGTTTTTGTAGTTTTAGATACAAGGGTATTAAAACAGTATATAATTGGCAGGGTTATCTGTGGGTTTTGTCTCACTGTTGTCTGAAATGCCCAGAGAAGAAAATGGTTTTGGCACTAGGCTGTGATGCAGTGACGCGTGTCTTGGAAAATATATTTGTTGCACCTTTGCCTAATTTATTGTTTGTTTGCCTCACTTTTGTCCACTGAGGCTAGTACCTAATTGGAAATAGAAACCTAATGAAAAACTGATGAGAAAGGCTTCAGCCCAAGACATGACAAAAACTCTCCAGAAGCAGGCTTTCTTCTTGGCCTCAAGCAAATCTGCCACTTTGGAGAAGAAAAAATAACAGGGGCAAATTTTGATTAATTTGGTCATATTTCTTGACCTTATTACCACAGAAAGAGAACCTGGATTAAAAAAAAATCTTAGCCCAAATAAATTCAATTTAAAACAACTGTTCAGAATGGTTAACAAGTGTGTTACCAATTCTTTTTTGATGACTAACCCAAGTCTCATATCTTAATAAAAATTACAAGTTGCAGCTTTTAGTTATTTAGATTAGCATTAGGAGCAGAAATGGAGAAAAGATGGATTCTCACATACTGTAGGGTGTCTTATATTACTGAAAGAAGCCATAGCCATCAGGGAATACCATTTACATGAAAGGGTGTACACGGTCTACAACAATACTTAGGTAGGTGGTACGTGTCCCACGTACGAGACCCAAGGTTTCCCAGCAGAACATTGTTCAAAGCATCACACTGCCTCCACCAACTTGCCTTCTTCCATTAATACATCCCGGTGCCCTGTGTTCCCCAGGTAAGCGGCACACATGCACCTGGCCATCCACATGATGTAAAAGAAAATGTGATTCATCAGACCAGTCCACCTTCTTCCATTGCTCCGTGGTCCAGTTCTGTTTCTCACGTCCCCATTGTTGGTGCTTTCAGCAGGTGACAGGGGTCAGTATGGACATTCTAATTGGTCTATGCAGCCCCATACGCAACATATTACAACACACTGTGTATTTTGACACCTTTCTATCAGAATCAGCATTAATGTTTTCGTCAATTTGAGCTACAGCAGCTCGCCTGTTGGATCAGATCACGTGGGTCAGCCTTCACTCCCCATGTGCATCACTGAGCCTTGGCCACCCATTACCCTGTCGCTGGTTCACCACTGTTCCTTCCTCAGACCACTTTTGATAGATACTGACTACTGCAGATTGGGAACACCCACATAAGAACTGCAGTTTTGGAGATGCTCTGACCCAGTCATCTAGCCATCACAATCTGGCCCTTGTCAAACTCGCTCAAATCCTCACACTTGCTCATTTTTCCTGCTTCTAACACATCAACTTTGAAGACAAAATATTCACTTACTCCCTGATATATCCCACCAACTAACAGGTGCCATGATGAAAAGATAATCATTGTTGTTGACGTCACCTGTCAATGGTCATAATGTTATGCTTGATTGGTGTATATTAATAGTGTTTAATTCTTTGCCCAGACTTGTATAAAAAACTCTAACCTCTTGGAGTCTTGTCATAATTGTAAAAGTCAAATTTCAGGCTTGAAACAGATTTAACAGCTTAAAAGGTACTGGCAGGTAGATTTTGTTACTTTTAAAAAGACAAAGGTAAACACTCAGTATTTTCACTCTTTGCTAATCTAACTGGCCATTGGTTTCAGCTTCATATTTACTGCAAAATATATACAAGTGGTATCAGTCTCTTCATCTTTCTCATTCCATGTTTCATCCTATTCCTTGAAATCCTACTTTTATCATAAAACCAATGTTTTAAAACATTTCAGAGAATTGACAAAAACCCAAAATGTCCAAACCTCTATAGAAACATATTCTCGAAAATAGAATTGGGACCCCCCCCCCCCCCCCCACACACACACACACACACACTGCCCTGTAACCAATATTCAAAAACATGTTGCCATTTCCCCCCTCAGCACTTTCTTTCCAGCCCCCCAAAAGGAAAAAACAAAACAAAAAACAAAAACAAAGAGGCAGACTGTGTAACATGAGTTGACACTCCATTCCTTCCAGCCACTCATGGCTAGTTTTTCCACTTTCACCAGAGTGCACTAATGAGTAGAAAACAAGCATTTGTTTGTTGACATGGGTGCTCTTTGGCTGTCTGAAGAATCTTGACCGGGCTGTTGTGAAGGAAGCACCAGTGACTCGAGGGGCCTTGTCGCCACCAGTGAGCTGGGCATCTTGACACCTCCTGAATCCGGCTTACGCTACAGCCATTATTCCCCCACTGCCACAACTGCTTGAGTAGAAAGACTGTGACACGCTCTTGACCCAATTTCAAGTTCTAATTCTGTAATGGGTTTCAGCCTAATTTAAGCAAGCTGGTACATATAATTACAAGGAAACAGATTGTTACTTAATTGGAGTTCTTTCTTGAGGCGCAGAGGCAACCAGTGTTTTTTTAACTGGTGTGGGAGATGAATGTGTTATAGATGAAACTTGTAGAATTTACTCTGAGTTGAAGATTTAATTAAATAAGAAAAGTGTTCCAAGGTACACTTTCAGACTCCTTACGAATGATGTATGCATGTATAGCTTATATGCACAGGAGTATATAAGACTATGTGAGACATTTGATTGGAAATAAACTGTAGTGGGAGCAAATTAAGGATACACCATCAACAGATGCTATTTACTCAAAGCAGTATATGTAATTATGTTTTGATTTGACCTGGATCTTACCAATATTTGAATTTTTTTTGAGTGGTCAAATATGTTGAGTATTAAACAAAAAACATAAAATGCATTACATGAAAAGGCATTTCTCTTAAATGTGAACATTAAAGAATTTAACCAAGAAATGAAATGTTTGACTCTTAAAAATAGCTAAACATAAAAAGTAGGCCGTTCTTGCATACATTCATGGTAAGAAGAAAGAAAACCATCTGTCTCTTCTAAGTTTTTATGCATCAGGACATCATAAAAAGTTTGTGGTCTTAGCAAGACTTTAATAAATAATGGCATGGTGTAATACATCATGTTGTAGTTCATCTGAGGTTGTATTTACCTAATTTTAACAAAAATTAAGCCCAAATGTAGGAGCCGTGTGCAAAAAACTGAGAACATCCTTTCTGCTTCCATATGAATTAAGAGGGTATGTAGCAGCCAGATGCTGCTAATCAAACACACTTGATTAACTGATCACCAGCAAGTGTGAGCATCTATATAAAAGCAGAAGTTTTGGCAGTTTGCTGGTCTGTAGCATTCAGGTGTGTGTTAACACAATGCCAAGGAGCAAAGTCATCAGCAATGATCTTAGAGAAGCAATTGTTGCTGCCCATTAATCTGGGACGAGTTATAAGACCATATGGGCTGTTTGAAGGGTTGCCAGGGAAAGTCTCTTCTCTCTAAGACAAACATGGCAACGCAGCTTAGAATAGAATAGAAGAATAGAATGCCTTTATTGTCATTATACAGAGTGTACAATGAGATTGGATGTTTAAAAAGTAGCATCTGAACAAACAACTAGACCTCTGGAATAATGTTCGTTGGACAGATGGGACAAAGTGGAGATTTTTAATGCATTTGGTTAAAACCAAGCAAAGCATATCAGCACAAACACCTCGAGTCAACTACCAAGCAAGGTGGTGTAGGGATGATGACTTGGGCTTGTTTGTTCATTTCGACAGATGAGACCAAAGTGGAGATGTCTAGCAGCTACAGGTCCTGAACCCCTTGCAGTCACTGAGTCAACCATAAGCTCCTCTGTACATCAAAGTATTCTAGAGTCAAATGTGAGGCCATCTGTTTGACAGAAAAAGCTGCAACAGGACAACAAACCCAAGCACAGTAGCAAATCTCCAACAGAATGGTGGACAAAGAAAAGAATCAATGGCCCAAGCAATGGCACAGTCCAGACCTCAACCCGATTGAAATGCTGCCGTGGGATCTTAAGAGAGCTGTCCATATATGAATGCTTGAAAACCTCAAAGAACTGAAGGAATGCCATATAGAAGACCAACATTCCTATGTAAAACCTTTTTACCTTTTTCTTTTTACCATATCTATCTATATATCCACTCATCCTCCTCCATGAAACGCCACCTTATTGTAGTGTAGGGGTTTGTGAGTCCCAGTGATCCCAGGACTTTGCCCCCCTGGTAGGGTCTTTTTTTTTTCCTTCAGCTCCTCAGTGGAGACGGACGCACTTTTCTTCTCTCTCCAGCCCTTACTTTTTTATCCTGCTTTTCTGCTTAGAGCCTCTCTTCACAAAGCTTCCGTACTAGAAATTATAATTATGGATCTGGTCAGCTGGTCTTTCAACTACATTATTTTGGTCAAATTTTCACCATGGGGAGATTGGGGAAAGGAGAACCCTATTCCCTCTTATCCAATTGACATTCCCGGCTGACTACGTTATGGATTCCTGTGTGGGTGGAAGATGACATGCCTGGCTGTACTGTCGATGGAGGACATACACATTCAGCTTACTGACACTAGGATTTCTCCGAATTGGAACTGGAGACACCTGGCTTGTCGCTACAATTCAGGAAGTCTGGGCAGCTGTTGGGCCGTGGTAAGGCTGCTTGTGACAGATTATGCAGAGAGGTACAGACTCAAACTCAGACTCAGTATACCTGGAGCTGATTGGAGGGATTAGACCTTGGATAGGTACCTGTTTCTGCACGGCGAAGGATTGAACAAGAGGATTCGGATGATTGGATTGGATTTTTTTCACCACTGAGAGGTACCAGAAAGACTAAAAGCTGTCAACAAACTAATCAGTACAGCCTGTTCCAAAACAAGTCATAGAATCAGGAATTTGGTTCCCTGGTGGCCTCGGACTGCTGCTTATCTCAGTCTTCTCCTGGATGTTTTGTAAACAAATGCTCTACGCCCCCGCCATCCTGTCTTCTTCTGATCTGTGTTGGACTGATCTCCCTTGACCTAGCTGCTGATGAACATTTTTCCTCCTCTTATCAGAACTGTTAGCCGAGGAAGGGAGTTTGACTCAGCCCCACAGTAGCTAGTCTGTTACAGGGCACCTATATTTCTATTTATCTACTGATATATATGCAGTCATGTGAACTGTTGGGATGGTATTCTTGTATGCCTTGTCCTCCTCAACCCAGAGACACTGCTCATAGATGGGTCCAAAACAGACATGTCTCCATATTTAGTTACATGTTCTACTTTTATGTGCCTTTTGCTTAAGAATGAAGTCCTGCAAGGCCTGTGCTTGTTTTATGTTCTTTTTGAAGTGCCTTGAATATTGACTTGTTCTAGAACAACTGTCTTTGATATAGTTAGTTCCTTCCTTGGTTTTGGCCTGTCAGCAGACTTTTTACTTGTAGGTTTGCTTCTTAATGTAACACCTGTATAGTCCTGATTCATAGATCTATAACAGCATGAGAAAATAATTCATTAAATTCTATTTAAATTTTATCTGTAAAATTGTGTGCATGTAAAAATATGAAAAAAAACTGATAAACAAAATATTGCTTTTTTAAATAAAAAATAAAAGGAAAGAGAAATTTTTAAGGAGAATAAGGAGTAATGCATTTAACACAGAATTATCTACTGTTAGGTCCATATGTTTTTAAACTGTAACAGATTTTTTGTCTCTGTACACCATTAAAATTTAAAATTGAACAAACAGGATGTGACTGAAGTGTAGAGTTTCAGCTTCAATTCAAGGGGCTTAACAAAATGATTGTCAGAGGCTGGAAACTACAGTAATTAGACATTTGATTGACATTTTAATGGCCAGGTGAGCCCTGTTCCCTTGTTATTCCATGAAAAGTTGAGCAGATAAAAGATCTGAAGTAAGTAAGTAATTTTTTTTAATATAATACCTTTTAAACCAAAGGGATTTACAATAAAATAAGATAGAACAAATAGGTTGTTAAAAGATTGGTGCAATATGCATTGGGAATGTTTACATGAAATACTGTATCCCAATAGCAACCAATCTTCCAATTACAGTTCCAGAAATCAGCAGTTTGCAAAATCTCGACAGAAATGTTCGCTCTTCAGATTAGATTTAAAAACAGTTACAATTGATGCTTGCCTAAGATCATGAGGGAGGTCAGTCTTGGTGCAACAACAGTAATGGCATGACCACCTCTTGAAATTAGCTTCAACTGTGGGATGATCAGAAGTGACTGAGAAGCCGATCTTCATGATTTTGAGGGAGTGTATGGGTGCAGTATATCTACCACATATGCAAGCACGAGAGCATTTAAAGCCTTAAACACACATAGTGCCACTTTATACTGGTTACTGCAATGCACAGGGAGCTGCCAACACTGGTGTAATGCAATCTCTCTTTGTTGTCCCAGTCAGTAATCTGGCTGCAGCATTTTGGACCAACCATAAACGGGCAAGAGATGTTTGACTAACTCCAGTATACAGAGCATTACAGTAGTCCAGTTTAGATGTAACAAATGCATGCATAACCCTTTGAAATTGATTCAACTTATGTCTAATGGCAGTACATGGAACTTGCAATATGAGTTCCATGTTGAAGCAAGTGAAGAGAGTCAGAGAGACAACAGGAACTTCAGCAGTGTCCAGATCAAAAGTCTGGTGCATTCTTAAAAAGATGGAATACACTGCCCAGCTCAGCAACACCAAAAGGCCTGGAAGACCACAGAAGATAACTAAAGTACATGATCACATGATTGTTTCCTTAGTTAAGAAAAAAACCCTTCACAGCATCTAACCAAGTCAAAAACACAGTGAAGTTAGTAGACTTATCATTGTCAGTGTCTATCACCGAGAGATGCCTTCATGCATGTAAATACAAAGAGTTTAAAGCAAGGTGCAAACCACTGGTTACGCTCAAAACAGACTTTGCCAGAAAACATATAAAACAACCTGAACAGCTCTGAAAAAATTCTGTGGAAACAAGATTAACCAGAATGATGGGAAGAGAAAAGTGTGGTCCAAAACATATCACGTTACCTGTCAAACATGGCCGATGCAATGTTATGGCATGGGCATGTATGGCTGCCAGTGGGAGTGGGACACAAGTGTTTATTAATGATGTGACTGCTGATAGAAGTAGAAGGATGAATTCTGAAGTGTACAGGGGTATACATGCTGCTCAGATTCAGCCAAATGCTGTAAAACTGATGGAACAGTGCTTCACAGTTAAAATGGATAATGACCCAAAAGAGACTGCAAAAGCAACCCAACAGTTTCTCAAGGCAAAGAAATGGGATATTATTCGATGGCCAAATTAGTCACCTGATCTAAACTCAAAAGAGCATGCTTTAGTGAGAAAACTGAAGGCAGAGAGAGGCCCTCATTCAAGTAGCGACTGAATTTGTCTGCAGTGAAGGCCTGACAGAGCATCTCAAGGGAGAAAACATAGGATATTGACTGCAAAGGATCATGATCAAGTATTAAATACAATTCTAATATTTCTGTTTATATTAGTGTGTCCAATTACTTTTGAGCTTCTGAAAATGTGGGACTTGATATATATTATAAAAATTGCTGCAATTTGTAAACATTTGAGACACTACTGAAAGTCTGCACTCTGATTACATCATGGCTGTTTTATTTAAAATCCACCGTGATGATATACAGAGATAAAATTACAAAATTGTGTCATTGTCCAAATACTTGGACCTAACTGTATATTCTGAATGTATTTAAACTACTGTGCTCAACTATAAGAAGTGAAAACTTAAAAATATGTCATTTTTACTGTACACAATGTACACAAACTCTCAACACAGTTATTACTTCAAGCACAGTGTATGTCTTCCCCATTTCTGCCACCATACAGGCTTTGGATCAGAGGCTTTCTGGAGCTAACATGCCTCATATACTGACAGAAAGTAGATGTCTACCGCTTGACCCAAGACGTCATGGTGGCACACCAATCTGTCAAAACAGTGTCCTCTTCCCCAATCACACAAACACCATCCTCACCCCCCCTCCCCAGAACTCCGCATGGGCTGTCAGCTTTCTGGGAGAAGAAGCTGAAAATAAGACACACTTTGAACAGCATGAGAGAAAGGGAATGGGCTCAATAAAAGGCAGGAAATTGGCTATGTGTGGCAAAATGTGCAACGCTTTATTCAAGAGAACTTGATGCAGGAGGCTTTTTAGTCGGGTGTATCTGTGAGGGTAAAATAGGGTCATACTGTATAAGCCATGTTGACTAGAGTTTTGCCAAAATGTTATGAGTTTCAAATCAGTGAAAGGCATTATATTGTAAAACATGGGAAATACGTAAACAGTCTCCATTTTTATACTGATTCACACAGCTTGCACATTCACTGAGGCACCACTGAGAAGAACAGCACAGAAATCACATAATGTAAATTATTCACCGACAAAAAGTCTCTCTTTTTTATGATAATACATTTAACAGTAAGGAAAATAAACAAATAAAGTAAACACATGCTTATTCTGGATTTATTGCAACTGGAGGTGCAAACATACTGGATGATAAGTTTCACATGCAAAACTAACAGCTATAACTATTAGACAAATGCACAGAAGTGCAGCAAGGACACAAATACGCAATCTCTCCTCCAGTCCATTTCCAATGTGAGCAGTTTCCAGCAGTTCCCCTACAATCACTGCCAATTTGCATACTCTCACACTCTCCTGGCTTGTATCATCATAATCATCAAAATGGAATAACAAAAACAACAACTGCTATAGGGCATTTTAACTTCCGTAAAATAATTGAAAAACAGTGTGGCGCATTTGTCTATGTTATGACTGCAGCTGGGCTGTAACACAGCATTTCTTTTGTTACATCATTAATGGCATGTTTTCTGACTCAGTGCTGACTAATTTGAATAACAAGAGGCCTTACTTAATCTTTTTCCTGCTTATCGCAAAATAGTGTCTGAACTTCGTTTGAATGTTTTATGCAGCCAATTAGAGGTGTAGTAGCGGGGTCTGCCCCCACCCCCCACCCCACCCCCGCTGCCTTTCTCGAGGGAACATTAAATACAGAGAAATGTTCTGTAAAACACCACTGATGTGAAATAAAGGTACAGCATGACTTGTGAAATGTTGCCAATTAAGCTGCTAAGACAAAGTCTGTTTCTCACTATTCACTCATCTCCCCATAGTAGTCCAATAAAAAGTAAGGCAATAGTCACATAAGAGACAAAAATATCTTTAAAGCGCGGACTGTGTTATAAAGGACTGATCTAGTCACAGTGACATCACAAATGGGTTTGTGGACTTGCACTGTGGAGCCTCAATTATGGTGTTATTGTTGTTCGAGCTATGCCTGACCATATGAGGATGAAAGGGTGCTGTGAAAAATTATCAGCTAACATTAGCAATCTTAGCAAGGTGGATGGACAGACTGCTTAAGCGCATCACAGAGCTAAGTAATGTACTAATAAAATACTAGATTTTACCTCACCAAAACTTCAGTTCAGGCTTTTTTGAGAGGTAGTAAAACTAAACACACATCTTAAAATATCTTAAAAAATACTCCAAAAGGCACCAACACCACAGTTCCGTGACTCAGACTGACTAAGGTGGCACCTTGCACACAAGTACTGTAGTGGCCTGGATGGCACATAGATGCCAGTCGAACCAGCTGTGCTTCGAATAATGCCTCATCAGCCTTAATGCAACTTGAATGGGTAATTTAACAAAGTTGTCATGAAGGTGGAAATTAGGGGTGCATGGATCAATCTAAATATCAGTAGTACAAATACCAAGACTGGAGTTGGGATTAATACTTTTGTTTCAGTTTTTCTTATCTACATTCAGCATTTTGCCCCTGTTTCATTAAAAAGTAGACGTGACTGTGCAAACGCCACTCCCTTCACATCTTGCATGCACACTTTGCTCCTCTCCCTCCCCCACTCTCCTTTGTTTTGCTGTCATGACTCAGCGGTGCAGACTTGGTCATCATAGTTGTTACTTTAACAGACTAATTACCTATAGACTAGCTTCATTTATTCAAACAAAACATTAAGCCCATTACAGTGTGTTAAATTAATTATTCTTTTGGAACTAAAAAAAAAAAACTATAACTATAAAAAGGGATTGACCCAGGCCAATCTAGCACATTTGAAACAATAGAATATGACCCATAAATCATTTTCCAGGCAAGAGCATTTACATTCCAGATCCTCAAAATACCCCATTTCAAAACACGGGAACAACTGTGAAAGGTGTGTTTTGTTGTGTTATCTAATTAACAGTGGAAAGTAAAAATCAGAGTCATTTAATGGTCAATAAAATGTTTTGAGATTTAGCACATCAATGCTGCATTCACTTCATAAATCCTGACACACTGCTCTCCCCTCTACAAGTTGATTTTATAAATTAAAAGTATCAATATTAGTACTTGCTATCTGCAGTATTTACTTGGTATCGGACACCAAATTTTGCAGTGGTGCACACCACTAGTGGAAATCAGCAGGGATTGGGTGTAGCAATGCACTGTGGGGAAAAGAATTACTGTCAATCATGTTTCAGATTTTTAGGATCAGAAATAACTCACATAATAATTTATCTTATGAGCTTTAGTGATCAGCTGACCTGCACTGCTACATTGATATTCTCTCTAAAAGCAGGTGTTAGGTGAGCTGTGTGGCTGATTTCCAACCCCTAAAGCTAGTATTAAAGGTAGGAATTGGTGAGAGAATGTAATCAGCATCATCACCTTAAATATAAACTGATGTCTGCTATTCTTGATGTGACATAGTAACAGTACCCCAGATGTAAACAGTCCACCGTAGTGCATCACTTTAAACTTTGTCACTATACTGCAAACTAACCAGTGAAACTACCTGTCTTTCCTATGCAGTGTGTGAATAACACAAAATGAGTATACTAATTAGGGTTTCACAAAAACATAATTCAGCAAAACATCATGTATGGATCCAATATCTGATTTAGAAACTCTAAAATGAATGAGGATATTACATGTAAGATTTAAATTTCCAGTCTATAACCATGTCACTTGCTTAGCAGCACCTTTGAAAACACTCCAATTTTTCTCCTTTCCCCTCTTTCTTACATCTTTCTTCATCTATCGGTGCAGCACACTAACTTTTTTTTTTTCACCCTCACACCCTAAATGTACATTTAGCTAGGGAAGACATCTTGCAACAGAAACAGTTCGTGTGTTTGCTGATATTTGTTGTTGAAAATTTCTTTTCAAATTATTTGACACTCACTCCTTTTCTGTAGCCAGCTAGATGCTGTGGCATTGCAACCACAATGCTATGTCTGCACCATTGACACATCACAGGAATGAGAAGGGGAAAAAAGGATGTGTTGAAGGTGTAAGAGGCCATGGGAGGTCTTTATTTTATTATTACTGAACAAGTATCTCAGTGCCATCACTGGAAGCAATGCCAGGCTGCAGCACGTGAAAAATTAACTCATTAAATAGTAACATGCATTAACCTGCCTGTCTGATTTAATTATTAATTAACTGAAAGTGCCAGAACGCCATTCAGGATCGTTCAGGCCCACTTTAACATTTGGAAATAAACTATTGAGACTAAACAAAATTTTTGTACCAGACTTAACACACTAACATGGTTATTTCTGCTGTAAAGAGACATTTTATTGTGAGGCCAACCTCTGGTGCCCGTCCAAAGTGTCGGTTATTAAACCTAAAGGTCTAAGATCATGGTACAGATTAGCATGCAAAATCTAAGATTCTGTGTATTTCATAGCTTAAATCATCTTTTTTTTCTGTCTCCGTGTATTCATAATTATACAGTAAAACAAGATTTCTTTTTTTTTCCCAATACTTTTCAAATACTACTCTTCCAATCAAGTCGGCTCAGTTCAGATGATGTCAAAAGGAGAGAAAAATAACATTTTACGTTTTGAAAGAACTTGCTCTCCTAAGAGACAAACCACAAACAAAGTGCTTCATTTGCAATGAATCTCAATGAACCATTCCCGGATGAAGCAATCAATTGTTAAATGCCTCACTTCTGTGGCAGTGTGTCTCGCTGTTGCATGCAGGAAAATGGGAAACAGACTGCCTAAGTGGATCAATAACGATCTCTATCTCATAATCAAAATGCCTGATTGGGATTTTTAGCTCTGGACTATGTACACCAATCAAAGCATCTTTTATCATCCGATTTAAATTACATTGTGCATCGGATCACAATTTGTGATTACAGACTTTCAATAAGCCCCCAAACAACATGTACGGGGGGAGACACCAGTGACTGGGGAGAGAAGGGCATCAGAAATACATAATTCTATATTGTGTGTTTCTATACATTACTGCAAATCATCAAAGGTAGAATAATGTAGAAGATTGTTTAAGAGAAAAAATTATTAGGTAAACTGTGTTTTGCTGACCCTGCTGCTCCCATTTTTTCTAATTCTGATATCTTTCTTCACCATTGAGATTGCTTTTCTTTTTTCTCTTAGGAGGATTGGAAGCTTGGCTGGGAAAGCTGCCAACTCTCTGGAACTGATCATTCAATCTCCTACAACTCTTCTGCATCTCATAAGCTCTGCTTTCCTGTCTGCTCTCTGAAAGGCAAGGGACCCTTCTCTATTATTTCCTCATCTGATCTCCCCCGATGCACTCTCAGTGCTCATCGCAGCTCAACCCCTCTTCTGTTAATCCTGCCTTTCATCTGGCACTGGGGGATCTTTCAGCCCATGGTTCACTTATGATATCAATCAGTTGCACAGCTACCAACATGGCCTCACACACACACGCACACACACACATATATACACGCAGGTGATCCTGTGAGCTCACTGCCTTTCCCTGCCATCTCAAAAGGAGAGGAAAAGCTACAGAGAAGAACACTATCAGCTTTTGAATTTTAAAATATCAGGTGATATTACCTAAGGTGAATTCTCGTTCTGCTAAAAACACACATGCAACAGGAAGGCCTGCAGATTCAGATTTTTATGAACAGAACAGCTGTAGGTTGTGGTATAACAGACTGTCTGTTGGGATTGGTGGGGTGTGTGTTCACAAATAATTCAATATTCACAATATGTTATATTTTCTGAGCTTGCTGGCAAGGCATGGCCTCCTATTTTGGGTGGATTTTCACTTCAAATAAAGCATTTGTCATTTTACAGTTACTCACCCTTGGGTTTGCAGTGCTTGTCTCGGGGTGGTATTTGTCATATTATTGTTATTCCTACAGCACCACTGCCAAACAAAGTGTTAGTGTGTGGCCATTTAAAATTCTCTTTCCCTGCAAGAGCTACAAAACAGTGCAGTTGCTAGCATTTTAAAGAGTCAGCCCCAACATGACTATGAAAGCTTGTCCTGTCATGTTTCATCAGGGCATTGTCTAACTGGTAAAGGCTAACAAGGGTGAATGCTGGGAGCATACAGAGCCATAACCCATACCACCCCCCTCCCCACCCCCACCCCATATCTCCCCTACCCCCACCTACCGTTAGCATGCTTCCAAGCTCCTTCCAACCACAGCCTTCACATGGCATGAATGTCACCCAGATAGCGGCTAGAATTGAAAAGTTTATTCTCTACGCACTCAGAAGACAGGCAGTATAAAATATGAGTTGGGAGTGTGTGTGGTTCGGAAGGCAGTCTGGTGAAGCACTAGACATCTACAGTCCTGTCAGTCACAAGGGAGTTGTTGCAATTTAGAGACATAACAGACTGCAAACTCATGGGGACTGCAAACCTTAAATTATTGCTCAGTTTTTTCTATTACTTATTAGATTCAATTATTATGGTTTAGGTATTAAAAAGAAGTCAGAGAGAATTATCACCCAGCTCTGCTGTGCCCCTTGCCTCTAGCGAGGGGTTTGGGATCTTTTATCATCACTGCGTTTTTTTTTTGTTTTTTTTTTTAGGGTCCACAACTTTAGTGGGTTTTTTTCAGTTTTTTCATCATCCTTGCTCGACACTGTAAGCACTCTGCTGCTGAAAAGGCATGTTACCTGTTTATCAAAAATAAAGTTAACAACGACCTGGAGTGCTACAGTTCTGTGCAAAAGTCTTGAGTCACTACACATTTCTCCATATTTTGCTTTGAACTTTCTTGGAGTTTTTTTTTTTTTTTAGACTTTCAGGCTTTCTGAAGGTCTTTTCTTTGGACATCGGCTGCTTTTTTCAGTTATTCTCAGTTCAGTCTTAATATTTTGTTTTTTTCATTTGCTAAGCCACTTTACACTGACTTATGAATCATTCAAGCATAAAAGAGCGCCTGACTCAAGGGATGTTGTTGTGGCTACACATGGCAGACAACTTCCACTTTGTTACTAGCAAAAGAAAAAACACAATTTCGTTCCATTTCTTTCCATTGTTGAATCATTGAAGAGTGTCAAAGATAGAACAGTTTAGGAATCATCTTTTTTGTGATGAAACTCTATGTCTTTAAATCATTTGAGGAAACTGAACAAATGGAGAACAAAAGTGGCAGGGCTAAAAAGCTATGTACAGCAGATGACCATCCTGTGAAAGTCATGTACTTAAAAAAAGCAAAGACCTGACACAGGACCTGAGAGATACATCTGGTTTCAGTGGAAGGGCGGCTGTCAAGAAACCATTCTTAAAGAACGGAAACGGGGAGAAAAGGCTGAGGTATGCCAAACCACACAAGAACTGGACTGAAAATCAGTGACAACAGGTTTGGTGGAGTGATGAATCCAAATTTGAAAATTTTGGTTCAACTCATCATCAGTATATATGCAGGAGGTCAGGATAGAGGTACAACAGCAAGTGTCTAAGGCCCTCTGTGAAACACGGTGGAGGCTCTGTCATGGTTTGGGGCTGCATTCAGGCAGTAGGGTTGGAGATCTTCTCAAAATTGATGGAATTATGAGTGGAGAAAAGTAATATCATATTTTGATCCACCATGTAGTACCATCTTGAAAGCATCTGATTGGCAAAAGTCCTGTGTTTCAGTCAGGTTAAAAAGACAACCACCTCATGAGACTGAAAACTCTGACTTTAAGTTCAGCATAGCTCACTAACCAATTTATAATCATTCATCACAGTAAATCCGTCAAGTCTCCTATGTCCCGTGTTTGAATACTGTCCACACACATTGGATATGTTTATTGTTTCCTGTTATTTGTTTGATTCCAATTGAAGAAGATAAAATTACATTTACCTAAAATAGAGTGTAAAGCAGTTTCTTGTTTCTTGGCTTTACCTCATAGAGTGTCAGGTCCTTTTATTTTCTTTTTTAAGTACAACTCTTACATTCAAGTAGGTGGAAACAGTGAAACATGAGTATTGGGAACACTGCATTGGTTAATACAAACAAATCCAGACCAACATGTATTTTAAACTCTTATGAAGCCCACCACAATCGCCATGTGTCACAGTTCAGTTCAACTAATCAGTGAGTAACAGATTAAGTCAGTGTGCAAAGGCCTTTTAACTCTCATCTCCACTTCCTCACTGTCATAAGTTAAACAATCCTGTGTCACAATTCTCATCTGTTGTCCCAAGTGGCTGTTAAAAAAATCTAAAATGTCTATCAACTGTTGATACTGAGAACATTTAAAAGAAGAATTAGCCTTTGAAATACATCCACATCACCAGCCTTTTACTACCGCTTCAGTCAGCACAGGATTAAACCTTCTACCGTCAAGCAGACAATTATACAATGGGATGCTAGTTCATCTGGACTACATATAGGCACACCACATCCCCCATGCCTGACATCGTCCACAAACAAAGTTCCAAAGAGTGGACAAAGCTGAGATCCATTTGCTGCCTGGGTTAAAGGGTTAAAGGGAGAAACTAAACAACTCCATGTTAGCACAGACTGAAATTGCAGCCACAGGCTTGTGATAAAAGTTTAATTGAATAAAATTGGTACTTCAGTTTATGGAAGAGAGTGCAACAGCATGTGGGAGATGGGGAATTATAAGGTTAGAGCAATTTTACTGAACAAGCCCAACACATTGACCAGTCCCTATAGCTGAGGCCAGCTCGGACTTACCTACAAAGAGCTGACTTTCCTGCTAACAACACTAGGCTGGTTTGTGGTGTGTTTTCAGTGTTTCTCTTATTTCCTTATTTATTTGCCCCCACTGGTTTGTAAAGTTTCTTCTTTCTCTCCTGCTTTCTCCCTTTTAAAAACATAATTGTGAAGAATTTGCTGCTTACAGTGGTGTGTGTATATATATATATATATATATATATATATATATATATATTTATTTTTATTTTTTAGCTTTTTTTGCTTTTTTTGCTTTTTTGAACTCTTACAAAACATGTGTGACACGAGGAAATCCTACTTTCTCTTTTTTAATACATTTTGTTCTTGTTGCATGAAATGACTGAAGTAGGCAAAATAATGCAGTGTTGGTACAAAGCATAGAAGTCTTAGATACATGAGATACATGAAATAAGAAAGTTTCTGTTTCTTCTCAGGTTTTGCAGAAATGCCTCTTTTATGAGCTTCAGAAGAACCTTTCTCTCAGTTTTTTGGACATGCCAGTGAAATGATTTTAACTCCAATGATTTTTATTTTATTTTATTTTTTATTCTTTTTTTTCCTCTCAGGCTATGAAACTAAAACATGGTGGGTCCTCAATTTGGGCTGTCAAAGAATAGCAGAGACACTGAATTATACATCCGCTGTTCTATCACAAATGTCAGCAATGGAGTAAAATCATTCTTTAGCGAAAACATCAATATCGTGATCCAGTAGCATATTGCAGGAGACTAGTCCAAAAGAAGAGAAAAGGGAAAAAAAACAGACACACAATAAGCTGGCAATAAACTTTCAGTCACTGTAGCATTAAAAAAAAAGAACAACTTTTTCCAGATTTTTTTTAATTTTTATTACAGTGTTTTTTTCCTGTGGACATCTACTTACTTTTACTTTACTGCAGTTGACAATGTTATGTCTTTAATGTGTTGAATTTCCATTGTATTATTAGTCTTCAATTCAAAGGACACAAAGTCAATTCAAGCTGGGGCAAAAATTGAAAGGGGGAGGGGTCCTTTTGAAGACAAATCCAGAAAGGTCAGCTGTTTTCTCTTGGTCAGTGTGTCCTAATGAAGACGGTCTCCTGCTGGTACAGAAGGGAGTCAGAAATAGTGAGGCCTATAATTATCTACACCCTTGGGTAAATGCATGAGTTCATTATTTTCAAACATCTAGCTGTAATAGCTGGCAATGAGAGGAAAATACTGGGCTTGATTTTAATGTCCAACATAAAGACATTGTCTTAGTTTATTGATTAGGTATGTTATAGCTAATTTAATGGGCCAAGTTCAGTGACACTTCCTATGTTTCTATTCTATATCTATTTTTCCTTTATGACTTTTAGTGTGGATATATCCTGTAACTTCATTGTTCACTTGGATTAGAAGGTTTTTGCACACTTGGCCTTTAGTTTCTGTCATCCACTTTGCATTGCCACTTATTTTATAAATTTCAATTAATCCTTGCCTAACATATTGGATCCCCTTTTTGGTTCCATTACTGTATAATGGTATAAAGGAAAACACTATAAGAAATGATGCTCAATGAATGAAGTGGAGTTGATGAGCTCCACAAACACCTTTCAAAGTGATGCTCCATTCAACATCAGAGTGATCACAGGGGACTTTGAAAAGTGTGAAAGATCACAAACATTTAAACTGCAGTTGAAGCAGCCAAGTGAGATAGATAGCTTTTGTAGAAAATGGTTCTGTCATATTGCAGTATACCAATTTATATATATATACTTTATACACATCATATTCATCTAAATACGTGGTCAAAGGACTTGTTCATATTTGATGATACAAACATGTGAATATCATAGTTGGAATGGCATTTATAAAACACCTGATAAAAAAAATTTTGTCAGCATCAGCATATGATAACACCATTGTGAACATAATTTTAGCATACTATTCATGTAAATCTGTATCATACCAATTGATAAAGCCACCAAATAGTAAACAAAAGGAACAACCACATAGGAAGCCAACAACGCATAAATCATTGAACTAATGGATAGAACAGGCACATATCCATCACGTCTTTATTTCATGCTGTATCCAGTTTGCTTAGCGAATGGAAATCATCATACTCATCTGGTTGAACATATGCCAACATGTTCATTGAAGTCATCATTGTCCATAAATGGAATGAACATCATGGATGTATACTAACACTGACCCACCAACACCAACATGGCCCAGCCGTTGAATAAAATTGAACCTATCATGGATGATCACAATGAACTAACTATGCATTCCATGGATTCATAAAATTGATTCAACTCCAACTATAAAACTGCTTCCTATCTAGTTATCCATTCCATTTATTAACATTGAAATCAATCGAATGAATGTATCCATTGAGAATGTAAGTTTCAGTTTCCTTTTATTTCAAGTTTCAATTAAATCTAGCCACTACCGTAGTTTCGAATGCTTCTGTTTGTTATAGGTAAGTTATTTCCATTTGTTACTGCAATCCATTTCCATTCTGTCAACTTCCAAGTTTCAAATTCCAGTTTGCCTATCCACCAAAAGAAATTATAGGATTATTCCATTGTCCAAGCATAAATGTCCATGAAATTGTATACGAAAGAAAGGAATATGTGAAAGAGATTATTAGGAAAAACATCATCCTATCATGGACAGAAGTGTCACAGAAAGCTATAAACTAAGCAAAGCAAACTAAACAAGTAACAAACACAGAAC
>JAMQGT020010852.1:0-41055 GCA_024447675.2 Pterophyllum scalare | reverse complement strand
GTAACATAACATAACGTATTGCTGGATCTTAAGACCTGTGTGATATTACTCTCTGTACGTGCGGGGGAGGTCGATAAGTGCTCAGCGCTGAACTCGAGCTCAGCACCGCGAAGGGTCAAAGAGGCTGCAGTGAATAAACACAGGAGTGGATGATTCTCAGTATTATCTGAGAGAAGGAGAGAGAATCATGGAGGACAACATATAGTGGCGACTCTAATGTTAGCAGAACCATTTTTGGAAATGTACATCTTGGCAGATACAATCAGCATCCAGCCTGTTGGAGGATTCAAGAATGTGACAGAAGGCATCGTGACAGCCTCTAATTGAGGACAGACCTCGATTCTGGACACCAGTTTTGAGAGAGTGAAAAAAAAACAACATCTTTTCATCGTTCAAACTGCGAGATTTCTATTTAGAGCCCGCTGGGGGAAGTGTGTTGCACTCCTGTCAACTTGTTAGTGTTTGTTTGGCACGATTATTATCAGAAACCAGGTAGGGTTTCTGCTTGTAGAAGTAGATCATGTGGCCGCTGTGTTTGAGGTTCATTTCTCCTGACAGCATCACTTAGTAACAATATAGAGAAAAGCTGTTTCCCTTTATGACCTGGCCGTTTTAAAATTATGACTCAACCGTGTCAGCGGCGTGCAGTAAAACATAACACTCTTGGAAGCTGTCTGTTGACTTTGAGCGGACTGTTTCGTCAGCCATCCATCACTTTGATTTTATGTTTAGATGAAGTTGTTTAGCTGAAACTTGGTACGTGATTAAAGGCTTACACGGCACCAACAGGAGCTTGTCAGGAGGAGACAAGCGCAGCAGAGGACGTGTTTAAGCAGGTCTGTATGCAGCGTGGCACACCGAGCATGCCACAGTTGTCACGGTGGTGTGCTCACCAGCTGTTTATTTGCTGACTTGCACTAAATACAATGTATAGCGGATCTTATGATAGCCTAGAAACAAATCTAAGGACCATCAACCAGAGCATCAACTCTTTTTTGTCCTTATTCACCTTAGCAAACCTTTAGTGTCATTTTTTGAAGAAGTTAGCTGACAAAAGCCGGTGGATGCCGCTCAGGAGGCAGAGCAGCTCATCTAGTAGTTGGAAGGTTGGTGGCTCGATTCCTGGCTGCTCCAATCTGTATTCCAAAGTATCCTTGGGCAAGATATTGAACCCCAAGTTGCTCTCTGGTGTGCTTGTGTTAATGGGTGAACGAGGTATGTTGTATAAAGTGCTTTGAGTTCTCAAGTGGAGTAGAAAGAGCTACATAAGAACCAGCCCATTTCCAAAAGGCTGGATTATTGATGGAACAATGAGAACTCCCACTGCTATTAAGTTAATCTTCCCCTTGATTATCAGAATTCTGCGACAGTGACACAGGCAGTTCACGTCTGCCCACAATGCTAATAGAAAATAAAAGCTAAAAGCCTTAACGTATCATTGTGTATTATGTTGTGAATCCTAACCAAGCATCAATGTGTGACAAGTTTGCAGCGAGAACAGGCTGACCAAGGTTGAGGAGCCTGGAGAGAAAGTACTCAGGACTTTGTCTAGCATACACGCATTCCATCTATAGTTGAATATTTGGTAGTTTGTGAGGTATTTCACAGCTTAAATGAAAGCTTTGACCTATTTGTAGCGCTAGAGGAAAAGTCAAAGTACCAAGAAAAACATCCAAATTGGTCCTCTGGACAGGAAGGATAACAGAAACGCAGACTCAAAGGCTCAAACCCGACCGTATCATTCAATTTTAGAAAAGTAGGAACGTACCGTCTGTACCTCTCTCCCTGCTCTAACACGTGGAGCTCTCCTATCTGACAGGGCTCACAATGGATTTGCTCACAAGTAAGTCATCCTGCCCTGCGAGACAGATCGTAATCCCTAACCTGACCTAAAGCCCCGCTCATGTACACCTTCAGAGTAGTCGTGACGAGGTTTCGGACATAACTTGCATTAGTAAAGCACTGTTTTACTAATGCTTTCAAACAAACCTCGCATTTTTCGTTATGACGTCTCGTCCTGCTCATATCGCTTGTCCTCTGCGGGATGAGTCGCGCTTCGTCTGTTCAGCACAAGCTCTGTTGTGATAACACAGAGATCTCGTTCCACTGCGTGACCGTGATTGCATCACAGCCACATGAGCCTCCACGCTTAATACTTCCTCACAGGGCAGAAAAGTCGAAGCACTGTGGAGTATTTTATATGTTGCAGTCACATGGATGAGTGCAGCACACACAGCATGCCCTGGGCCTGTTTCCATTGTGCAAACGCTCGCTTCAGTGGACAAGGACAAGCCGCAACCTTCTCTTACATGAAAGCAGCGGGCAGCATAAAAGTCTGATCTGACACAGCTGCTTGACTCTTAATGGTGCATTTCACATCATGACAGCCCTTCTCACAATGTTATGACCACAAATTGTTCATGCTGTGAGAGGGCATTAGAGATATGCACACATATCTGGAATCGCCACTTTGACCTCTCTGGTCGATGAGCTATGTGTTTCTGTGACATGTACAGAAAATGTGTGGAAAACTTATTGATGTATTTCCCCTGCATCAAAGCTCTAGCTGCTATTCTGTGTGGGAATCCTTTGATGTGGATGGCAGTGTTAGCTTGATTTAAGGTGGACGATGGGCCGAGGTTTTTCTACAGACTGCTGTGGCCCCTGTTGGGTAGAGCCCATCATTTTACCTCCACCATCACTATAATATTGGCATTGGTTGCGTTGAGTGGATTGACTGGAAAACCATTTGATGGACTGTCTTGAAATCTGGTAATCAATTAGTGATCTCTGACTTTTTGTCTGTGGTCAAATGTTAAAGTTAAAGAAGGTCTAAAAGGGAAAAGCGGCTCCTACTTTGAAACAGAGCACCGCTTGTTAGTTGTTAGCAGTGAACATATCCTGAATAATCCTCTACTAGGGACCATAATTTACAAAATGAATGTCATGTTTTATTCAGTCTGTAATGAAACTAGTGATTGAAGCCATAAACCTATTAGGAAAATGTCTGCAGAGGTCACAGAGCAGGGATGCTGAGGGCTGTTTCCCCAAAGACTTCCATACAACCGTGTCGTTTTGCAGCCAGAGGAGTCGCTCCCTTGCTGCAGGTTTAAAGCATAAAACATGAAACTACATTGGCTTCGCTTTTCACACCCAGTAGCTACGTCTGTCTTTTATAGTGTCGGGGGGGGGGGGTTAAATGTCAGCATGTCATTATGAAAATAGTTTAAGGGTTTTAGAGGCAGAAAGCATTCCTTGCGTTGTTGAAAGTGTCTGTGAAAATTTTTTAAATATGGAAGTCCAGTTGGAGCTACAGATTTAAAAGCTCCACAGATACCTTATGCTGTTTTGGAAGAGCCTACTAAACTGGCTCCATTGGACATAAAGTGTGAACGGTTGTCTGACTTAAGGCTGTTAGAAAATCTGATTTTAATTACACATTTATTGAGCCAAAAAAATGATCACAATAATATTATCGCAATATGTAACTCTTCTGACAGGGCAACAGGAAAAATGTCAAGAAGCTGCCTCAGAAGTTGAGTCACCCCTATTGGTTTCTGGTTTTTTTGTACAGATCACATTAGGCGAGGTTTAGCTCGCTTAATGTAAATGTAGCCTTACAGGGTGTTCAGACTGCTTAGGTCTACTGCAAGCTGCCATCATTGGAAGTCGGCAACGTGAAGCTAGAAACCGACAAAGGAACCTTGTTGGCATGATCAGCACGAGGCACAACAGCCGCCCAGTGCTTCGGTGAAGCTTCATCCAATCCTAGACTTCCTTGGTCACAGGAAGTCTTTGTCATCAGGAGACAGGCACATCATGGATCCCACTGCAGAGAAACGGCAACTCAGCTTCAATGTAGCTGGCCATGCGTGGTTGTTTTGAAGCTCGTGTGAACATACACCATATGAGCAAAGGTATTGGGCCACACCTCCTAATCTCTGAATTCAGGTGTTTTCAGACTGTGTTTTTATTATTATTAATTAATACACTGACTAAGTTATTCAGGATAGCGTTGTAGTAGGTAAACATTTGAAATGCATGTACTGGAAGAAGTCAGCTGCAGTTAACAGGATCATTTTAGCCTGGATTTGGTTAACTCTACTGTAGATCTTATTATCATAGGCATGTTTAATGGCTGCGCACATATAAAGAAACTTGCTTTTGACTTTAAGATAGTTAATAGTTATTTTAACTTAGAGCTAATAGTAGCCTGACAAAGCAGAGCCCTAAATTCTCCTAAAGGGTGGATAAGATCGTGCAGCCTCCGATGGGGATTGACGCACTACAATCTACTCCATATTGATTTGTTTTTGCAGCTTGGTCCATTAATAACATTAGTTTTATTTACATGCATGCTTAACTCAAGCGTTAAGTGTTATCAGGAGCCTTTTAATTAAATCAAATGCACAGCAGCTACGTGGTGCACTCTTTGACTACCCCTCCCGGCAGACAGCAAAGGGCAAACTGTCACCCTGGGCAAGGAAATCAGGTGTATTAACAAGTCAATGAGAAATTCATGTGTGTATAATTTCACAGTGAGCACATCTGACCTTTGTTAATGATGCCACTCAAAGCTGCAGGTGGTGTTTTTCAAATGAAGTCTCAGGGGAGCGGCGTGAATGGCTGCCGCGCTAAAGCGGCTCATTGCTCCTGACTGGTAGGAGAGGATGGAGGAACACGTACTCGATCAAAGGACAAAAAGTGAAACTATCGGGAAAGCATGGTCCAAATCATTTTACATCAAAACTCAGCGGGTGTTCCCTTTGATTTTTTTCTTCTGGGTTTTTTTTTTTGTTTTTTTTTGTAGTCACTTTTTTTGTTTACTCAATCAAAATGGATACCATGTCGCCGGATTCCTGCGTGGTATGAAAACATGTTTTCATTTGAGAGCGATCGTCTGTGCATACATTTCTTTCTTTTCTTTTTTTTACCCTCCTAACAGCCAGTACAGAGTGAAGAGGGGAGGTGTGATACTACCCTTTCACAGAGTGGTCTTGCTAGTCAGTGAAATAACAGTGCCTTGATTTACAGTGAAATCATGACTCATTGCGTTGCATTTAATTTTGATCTCCTGCCTTGTCAGTATTATCCATATTTGTGTTGATTTCATTGTTATTGTTTGTTTCAGTGCAGTAGTTTCATAGGGCTGTTAGTTGAAGCCAGCATCATTCCTTTTGCATATCCACCTCTTCTATTCTGTTTGCTTTGTCTATTCCAGCATCTCCTTTATCCCCTCTAGTTTGTTTGATTCTATTGAAGTTTCTGTTCCATTTCCAGTTCCTTGCATCTTCTACTGCGATATCCTCTTCCCTCCCATTCTTTGCTATTGATTTCAATCTTTTTTTTTTCATCTATTGTATTCTTTATCCATTGATTTATAAGGTTGAAGTCAGGCCTTGGTTGTTGCTTTTGTTTGTTGCATCCTCCCATAGTTTAGTTGAAGGGGTTTAAATTGAGTGATCTATTAGTTCACTTCACCTGAAACCATAGTGATGGACTGTCTGTTCATTGCTTTGATTTGACTTGCTCCATTCATCAAAGGATATCCATTTGATTTCGTGTTTCAAAGGAATTGTTTGTAGTTTGTTGAAAGGAAAAGGAAATATTGAAACGAAGGAAGGATGGAAGGAAATACAAAGCAGATGATTTGGGATGTCTTTACATGTATAGGACATTTCAGTTTGAATTCAGAAACATTGAGTTATTGAAATAGATATTGATTTGGTTTATTATGTGACCATTTGGATATCAATTGAAATCATTTGCATTTCAGGATACTGCTTTGAAGAGTTGGATTGAGTTGAATTGAATTGAATCCATTCAGCTGAGTGGTTCATATGCTGTGGATTCATATCCCTTTTGATTGATGTGAGATTTGAAATCACAGAGCTGTTTCATGAAGGTTTCAGCCTGCTGTTTATGGATTGAGGAAGTTATTCACAGAGTTGGCTGAAATCATCAATTGTCTTGCAGATTCTGTCTATTTTATTTTTAAAGTTTAGTTGCAAACACTATCATCAAAAGAGTTTCTATCTAGTATTTGTCAGATTCTCTTTGGATCAGAAGATCAAACTCTGTTGATTTGATTTATCATTGGAATCTATTTGACTTAGTTTCTGATGTGTGGCTGGACATTCAATTGAAGTAGTTTCTTTTGTTTATTTGATAAACACATAAACAATTCTGAGAATAGTGTGTTATGATTGGTTTTATAGGAAGATATCCCGTTTCAAATCTGTTGAGTGTTTCGTCTAGTTCTGACTTTCAAAGAGTGATTCAGGTTACTGTGACTTGAATTCACGTTTGTTTAGTTACATCAGAATGTGATTGTATGTGGAATGGGGAAGTGTTTCCAACTGCTGCTCTGGCAGTTAAACTCAAAGCTGAACGAAATACAAACATCAAATATGCTGGATGTATGGTTATGATGTATGTATGAATGAATGTATGAATGAATGGATGAATGTGACGGATGAATGTATGAATGAAATTCTGCTGCATTATTATTAAAGAAATAAACACAATTCTCAGAAACAATGTTTGATATAATGTCTATTTCATGTCTGATTGAGTTTCATATAAACATGTTGATTGATAGAGCAAAGGCATCATTGGTTTCAGTAACAGTTTTCATGGAATTTGATGAATTCAGTAGATGAAGCGTTCAACTGTTCAAAGGAGTTGAAGGATCAACCTATTCGGAGGAGCATTGAATCAACTATCTGTTTGGGTTGTTGGATGAAAAGAAATCATCATATAAAATAAACATAGACAAACTATGGAAAAAATGGTGAGTGAAAAGAGAATATTTAAATATGTTTCTATTTGAGTTGATTATAAACATCAAAGGAATGAAAAGAATGCAGAAACTAAGTGAATACTATGTGTTATGAGTGTATAACATAAACACGAATGCAAATGAATAAACTGAGTGTTGTCTAGATTGAAAAGCTACTGTGTGAGAAAAGAAACTGCTTCAAACGAGAATGCAGAATGATTCTGGAGAAGAGCGCTTCAGAAAATTGCTGGAACAGAATGAACTAGATAGATATCTATGTGAAGTTTCATTGTAGATTCAGGTAGTTGAACTGAATAGAATGTGAGGTTGTATGAATGAAGAGTGAGTGAATGAATTATTTCAATTGTATTTGTTTATTTGAAGAAACTCTGTATGTTGAACGAAATCGCATCAGAAAAATTCCAAGTTTCAGATACTAGATTGGTTCATATGATTTGGAAGTCAGGTTTCGGTTCTGTTGAATGCTGTTGAATTCAATCAAATATGAGGGAATGAGTGAATGTGATTGTTCTGTCTATCCAGTGTGACGTTTGAAGTTGAATAGTTGTGATTGGAAATGAGTGGTTTATGTGGATTCCAACTGGTAAGGGCCTTTTGTTTGCAGCCCTTTGTGAAAGCTGCTGGGAATTCATTCAACTCTCACTGCTGAAGTGAAGCTGAAGGAGCTGTCTTTTGGTTTATATTCATCTCAAAGAAAGAAATGCAAATATATACTACAAAGGGTTAGTTTCTTATTTGGAATTATCTTTCAGGTTTTGATGTCTGCTCTCCTTCCATTTTCTCTGCCTCTCCATCTCTCCTTTCTTTCATGTCTCAGAAAGACATGGTTCTGTGAATTTTGGTTGTGAAGTTGAAGAAATACTATGAGAGATTCCACGAAGGAATGTCCAAACTGCTTCTTATTCCTTTCTAGTTTCTGAAATCTTTCAGATTCCACAGCTTGGTTATGATTGGAAGATTATAAGAAAGAATGCACAAACTACAAGTGAAAGAGGTTATAAAAAGTGATTCTAGAATAGGATATGGATGGAAATGAGAGGTGAGTGGCTGTGTGAAATGCCCTGTTGTGAGAAGAAATTATAAACATACTGTGAGGATAGTATGTGCATAATCATCAGAGGGGTGGGAGAGTGATTGCAATGATTATATACTATGAACGAAAACCATCAAATATTATCAAATATGATTGAAAGCGATTCCACTTGATTCTATTCCAATTCCAACACATCAATTTTTTGGTTCAAGAGGAAGTTGAAAATTGTTTCAGTGTCATCTACCTCAATTGATAGACGTCAGAAATTCTTTATGATTCTATTTGTATTTATGAAGAAATTCCCGTCAAAGCTATGAATGCAGATACTACAAATGTCAATTGGTTATGTGAAATCCATTCCAATTCCAAATCCAGACATCATGAAAAAGATACTACAAACTGAATGTGAAAGAAACAGAAAGAATGTGACTACTGGGAAACTGCTGCAGGGTGAGGTTGAACTATGTTGAACTGTGGAAACTGATAACACAAGAGGAGTTGGAATGCTGTGATTATAAAGGGAAGATATTGTGATTTGAAGAAACTATGGATCAGCTGAAGGGCTATGAGTGAATTGTCAGTGTTTGTAGTCGTTTGTATAAGGTTTCAGCTCTTTCTTTTGTTTATTCATTTAGATTGTTTGAATTGATTTGATGTGAGGAAGTTCATATATCACATTGATTCGGATTTGAGAGCATTTGCAGAATTGTATAATCATTGTAGTTGTAGTTTTGAATTGTTGTTGAATTAAACTATCATTGAAATCATTCGTTCAGATATGGACAAAGGAAGAAAATTGGAATTGAATTTTGAAACGAAATATTTGGATTTCATCTCTTTCATATGAATTTCAGGGAAACCATTCCTTTCAAATCCTCAGATGAAACTTAGGCCTTTGAAGCTGAACACTGCAAACCTCATTGTTTCATAGAGGCATTTGGGTTGTGTTTGTTTGTGTTCGTTTTGATTTCTTTGCTTTCTGGGTTTTATGATTCTGTGGAATTATGTTGTTTGTAGAAGTGAATCAATTATTATTGAAATATTCCGATTGGGATGAATTAGTTGAATGAGTTCAAAGAGGAAGGAAATACTCTGGGAATGATTGGTTTACGTCATCTGAAGAAATGCCAACGAAATCGAAGGCCTCTACATATAAGTGCAGTTGGAAGTGCAGATAGATACTTTTTCATATAGAATATGAAAACAATTTCATCTACTGCCAGTTAAACATATCCAACTAATTGTTTCTAGCATATATCTAGGTTCAATGAATTATATAAAATGTTCAGAAAGAGTGTCAGACGGGTTAGTTTATATGAGAAATATTTGAATGGAAGTAAGTAGGCACACAAACAGAAAGAGCATAAAAGGAGTGATTTGCTCTATCCACTTGCACAAAGGTGGATCAAGATGTTATGAGGAATTCTGTGAAAGATAATCATTAGTCACTTTTCTCTGGTATGTGAATGGATCAGTGCCAAAAAGTGGTGGGCTGTCCCGCAGCCTTTTATGCAGCCAGTTGTCCCACTTTGCCCCGTTATCTTCATCTTATCTCCTCTCCTCACTTTCAAGATGTACACGAGGAATGAGTAAACAGAGTGAAATGGCCCAGACAGAGATTTTCAGAAACTCTTTTCTCGTGCGCTTTCCTGGGTGGTTGCGTTCACCAGGCGTGCACGTCTTTCTGTGAGCCCACATAAACGGTTCAGTGGCATACTGAAATCACACAGTGGACTCCTGTGGTGAAATTGCAAAGGACTGATCCTATCCTCAGTAATAAAAAAAGAAGATGTATTTTTCACTAAATGCAGTTGCTATGCAGTCTGCCTTTCACTGCTCGAGCTTTGGCAGGTTTCTTGTGGACATTTTATTTGTTTGTGTCCTGCTAATAAAGGCCTGATGCAAATCAGTCTCGCAGTTTAAATACGCTGTGATCCCGGCACAGGAAATCTCAGTGAACAATTTCTGAAATATTTTTACATGCAAGAATTTGCTTAGCTTCACTCTCACACGCTGACCTCATGCCTAGCCTCAAACTGACACGCAGTGCTCCAACCATTACATCACACCACACATTCACCTTCACACTAACCATACCACAACCGCTCTGCAAAGGTGTAGATTACATTCGGTTTTGGCATGTTTTACTGCATCCATGCCCGCATTTTAAAATTCTCTCTGTGTGCAATATCTGGCTGCAGCAACTACTGTGCTTGTCGGATGGGGAACATCTGATACCCCTGCCCCCCATTTTGGCGTTTGAACTGGGGTGCTCTTCACTTTTCACATATACAAACGAGCAGAACATTGTGAGTGCCTGTGAGGAGAAACCGTCAGACAGTTTGTGCTTTTATCCCCATTTAAATGCATATCATGTCTCACCGCTCTCTTTGACAGCAGGGCTTTCACCCTGTTTTTGACTGTGAGCCATTTGGAACGGCTATAAACATCTTTTTCTTAAGATGCGGTTGGATGACACACTGACAAACTAGTTCACTTCAAACATGGAGAAACCTTTAGGGTCAGGAAAAACTGTTGCAAATAATGATTAGGGTTAGATGATCGCAGCACCAGGTTCAGGTCGGATTGTGGTAAAAAAAAAAACAGGATCAATGAGAAGAACAGGTTTGTGACTGTGTGCAAACTCTGCTCTTCTGGATGAGTGTGTCTGGCAGTATGCTTCACATGAGTGATGGTTCTGAACCACACTCAACTCTGCATTTCCAACAGGTTGGTTGGCTGCCATCTGACAGGTGAGAAAGAGCCAGGATTCGAACTCCTGAAGCTTCTTCTTCTTCTTTTTTTGATCATTATTGATGCAACAATTTCTGCCATTTTTTTTTTTTTTTTTTGTCTGTACGACAAACTGCAATGAACAGCATGAGAGACTGTTTTCTTATCCATCCCTCCATTTTCTTAACCATTTATCCAATTCAGAGTCTTATGGGGGTGGGGGGTGGAGTCTATCCCAGCTGTCAAAGACTGAATGGCAGGGATCCACCCTGGACAGGTCACTAGTCTATCATAGCACTGTTATCCCTGTATCCCAAATCCTCACTTTTCTATCATGGCTATTTGCGCCCACTATAAACACACTGAATTAGCAAAAAAGGTCAAACATCGAGTCTTACAATTGACTTCTTTTGAAACCCACCAATCCCCCATCTTCACATAGAGAATACACTGACTTCTGCACTGGCAAGAAATCTTGGTGTTAGAGGTGTGGAATTCTTCAATATGGACATAATTCCTTGGGGAACTGGGCTGTGTGTATGGTGTCACAGTGTGATGATATTTGATGAGCATATTGGCTGCTACAGACTGAACCCGCGATTCCTCCAAACACCAGACGTTACTCAGATTTTACACATTCATGCCTAGAAGCAGTACAACCCCAATCTTTTACTCTCAGACGCTCTGCAGCTCTCTGGAGTTATTGGAATTCAAGGCTGCTTCATGCTTCAAACAAAGTGCTTGTTTTGAGATGAGGGATGCAGTCAGATCGAGTCTCAGCAGTTCTGAGTTGCAGGTAAACCAACAATCTGACAGCGACTCTCTCTCTCTTTCTTCGAGCCTCGTGGAATTAAATTTTGCAGTTTTGCACCGGCGTGATTGGCATGACTGTCATCCTCCTCTGCATCGTAAAATGTCTTCAAAGTTCTTTCAGCGTGTGATTTGTTTCACTACCTTAATGCCGCGCTGTTCAAGCTCAGCTACTCACCTCTCATAAATAATGAATGAGGGCTAACTGTTTGTTTGGTGGAATCGTCTGCGAGGAATGTGAGCGCCTTGCTTAAGGTTGCAGCTGATGAAGGAGGGAAGAATCTGCACCGTAAGAGCACTTCTCACACCTCCAGGCCAGATGTTCTGTTTCTAAACACCTCCTTTAATTTGCTCTTCATCCATGTTGTATCAATAAATTAACCAGTATGCACAAATATTGTGGTCTTTCTAAAAAAAAGAAAAAGAAACGTAGCTTTAAGGAGTCATACAATGAATACAAATTAACTCCACTTGTTACACTCTGTGCAAGTGAGCGCGGTATAACTTGCAAGTTAAAACAAAAAAAAGGCACAATTTTTTCACAGGAACTCATTACAGAACCAGCGAGGCAATGCTTAATGTTGTTTTGACTGAATTGTAGTTATCAGTAGGCCACCGTGATGAAACTCAATTAGAGCAGCATGCTATGAGCTAAGCAGAGGTAATCACTGGGCGGAGGGCAAACCAACGTGGAGGCACGGATATTCACTCTGAACAGAAAAGGCGAGGGATTCACAATAGGACCTGGAGTCGTGGAGAGCAGCTAATGAGCCTACATGATTCACGCTTGGTCTCCCCCACAGAGAGCCTTGTCCTGGGCAGAGTGGAGGCGCGCAAGAGGTGCAGTGCTTGCTCCAACACATTCCATGACGCAGCCTGACAGAGCCAGGAGGGTAAAGGGGTGATTAAAACTTTCTCTTGTATAAGTATGCTGTGTGTTTGTAGAGTCTAAAATCAGTCAGGAGACCTGGAGAGCTGCTTGTGCCTATATCAGTAAACAATGGGTCCTTATCTGTTAAGTTTGTAACTTTCTCACTAAGAAATTTCCCGATGTTCCAAACAAACCCTGGACTAAAACGGTCCTTGAGGCTGAATCACCAGTTATTGCTATTCACAATGAAAGACAGCTTATGCTGAATGCAAGAAAATTATTTTCTGTGACAATGTTAAACAGAGCAAATTTAAATGGGCATAATGTATGTTAAAATCTTTTTTTTTTTAATGGAGTTTAAGTGCAGGAATTAATTGAAGGATAATGCAATTTAAGGAAAATGGTGGCGTTTGCCTGTTCATGGAGATTCCTCTCCAGGTGCCCAGGCTTCCTCCCTCATACTAATAACAATGAGTCCTCGTGAAGTTGAGGGTGAAACTGGTTGAAATGGAGCAGGTATCTCGTTGTTATTAGAGATACACCTCTCTAAGTGTTTGATGGCTGCATTTTTTAAAAATAAGAAGTTAAAAAAAGACATGTTTGTCACTTTGGCAAACCTGTAAATGTGTGGTTTCTTTATTTCTCTGCGCAAAACTTCAATTTAACTTATCTTGCTATTTCTTTTATCGTTTCCTAATATAATTCCTATCCTCATTTGACTTCTAAAACACTTTGAATGTCTTTTACAAGTTCTGCGTATATTTGCTTAATCACAAGAATTGTACGCGATGTCAACACTGCAACAGTGCAATCTGTAGATATGTACGTGTGTGGGTTGAGGAGAGGTCTGTCAAATATCTGTAGTAGTTATTAAAATAGCTACTAAACATCCAGCCAGACTTTTAAACCCATGCCGCCTCTGATTGGCTGTTTGCCGGTCACGTGGTAAAGTGCAGTCAGTCGCTGTGCCGTGCCTCGAGCCAGCGCTGAGTGGAGCCTGTCTGCCAACAGCTTCAGCAGCGGCTCTATCTGGATCCTACTACACTCTGACAATTAAAGGAGGCCCCTTTTTCTTCTAATTTTCGAGGACTATTCTTCACCATGGGTGACAAAAAGAGCCCTACCAGGTAATTCGACCGCTTGCTGTCGATTTCGACTTGTTCTGTGCGTTTTGAGCTCGATATTTGGATGCGTTTCTCTCACACGGGGATCGTTTCTCTCTTTTTCAGTTGGTATGCCACTGCTAGCTAGAATAGTGCAGTCACTATGGCGGCTTCTCGCTCCCTACAACCCAGTCACTTAACAGACAAAGGGAATTTTTTCGGAGGATACGCCTGGCAGTCCCTGAAACGCTCTTGCGTCTCGACGAAGCCTTTTGGAGGGACAATGTCGAAATGGGCATTGTTTGATATTGGTTTTGTTAGCCGACATGCTAAGCTTCGATGCCGAAATTTTTTAGCAATGCTTGCCTGCCTGCTAGCCTAGCTGGCGATACAATCGGACGTTGTGGATAGTCGCTCGCTCCGCCGCTGTGGAGATTTATTAACCGAGGAGCACTTAACTGCCGGGACTCGAACCCAGTATTAATGACAACACCACCATGCTTGGTGCTTTGCCGAGTAGTTCGTATAATTCACACCGGATTGTGTTTGTCACAATCCCCTTTCTTGTTTGTTCGTGACATGTATCTGTGGTATTTCAGAAACTAACTTGACCTTAACATTTGTCTCATTTGTAAGGCCAAAAAGACAAGCCAAACAGACCGCTGACGACGGCTACTGGGACTGTAGCGTCTGCACCTTCAGGAACACCGCCGAGGCTTTCAAATGCAGCATCTGCGATGTGAGGAAGGGCACATCCACAAGGTAACGTAGCGCTTGTTCTCTCTCTCTCTCTCTCTCTCTCGCTCTCTCTCTTCTCTCTCTCGTCTGAGCGTCTCGTTTCCCCCTGCCTGGCTGCAGCAGCATTGCATCGCAATTTATGGGAATGACAACTTTGATCGACAGCCTATTTGTCTGTGAGTGAATGGGGACTTGTTGATGGACAGTCTTTGCAAACACAAACCGCCGATGTCTGGATTATCTGTAGTTTCTCGTCTTATACGGGCTAAACATTGCATTTTGCTTTTTTTCATTTTTTTTTTGTTAAATGCATCCGTCTAGGTAGGCTGCGTGCTTCACTAGCCGGGGTGGGGTGGAGAAGAGGGACCGTTCTTGATGATGGCTTTTCAGCTACGGTGCATCCACAGAGCAGCATCGCAGGGGTTGTCTTTTTTTTTTTTTTTTATCCCATGGAGTCATACAAGGTGAATGTGGGTTTGCGTGTGCGCGCCTTTCACCTACCTGTAGGATTGCAGAGGGACATTTAATACTGTGACGAGTCGGATTTATTGTGCAGGCGAGCTTTGGGAAGTTTATTTCTGTTGTAATTAGCTAGGATTTTTGGCATTTCAAAGTCTGCAAGACTTTTGTTTTTCCTCTTGTTTTTCCTCTTGTGCCAAGTAGTTTAACGCAATCAAATTGTATAGCATGGTCTTATGTGACACTAGTGTGTTGCTTAAACATGGCGAAAATCCTGTGAATTTTTGTTGTGCTAGTCTAAAAAAAAACTGTAAATTTTTAATCAGAAGTGAGTTTTTCATTCTCATATTTAGTGAGCGAATTCAGCCATATATGCTTTTAGATATTTCTTTAGATTAATATCAGCATTTATAGTAGCAGTGCTACGTGTCCCATACATTTCCCCTATTCTTAACTCAGAATAAAATCTGTGATGTCAGCAGAAGGCATTGTCTTATGGGAAACTGAGATGAAATCATTGTGTAACTCGAATTTCTTGACGGGATTCCCTTTCGGTTTTGTGTACACTCCCACCCACTCTCTGTTCTGGGGAATGTTTATGATAAGTTGCGTGTGCCATGATCTGTATTTGTGTGCTAGTGTCATCAGTTGCATGGTGGTAATGGAGAGAGAGACAGATGAGTCATTTGTGGGTTAGTTGACAAGTCCCCTTGCAATCTAACCTTTACAGCTGTGGCTTTACCATAAGCGGCTCCTCTGAAAACTCCAGGCACATATGGGGAGAAAACACTTGACTCTGGTTTGCTGAGAATCCAAAAGATTGAGCCCAGTCTTAATTGTAAGGCTCCCCTCCCCCTTCTGATCTTTTTCCCAGCAGCATGTTGTTGAAGACCACAGCTGATGATGTAGGCTGTGCAGGCTGCATGAAAGCAGGAAGCGGAGACATGTGCGTTGTAGCTATCCCCCCCCCCCTTTGGCAACAGCCCAGTTGTCTCTGTTTGGTAAATGGGCGCACATGACATCACTAGTGCGGTTGTCACACATTCCTGTTTGATCTGAATAGTTAACCTTTGATTAATGCAGCTGTGTAGTTGTGGGGCTGCCTCTTATTCTAATGAGTACTAATTAGCCGTCTTTTTCTTCACTGTTTGATGTATTCCGGCAAAGCTCAGGACGAAGCAAAATGCTCTCAGCTAAATGATTTACACTTAAGGCTGTGTGTGGATGTTTGCCTTGCTGCTTTTATCTGGGGCTCTACTTTGAATGTGTGTTTATGCATGAGGACACACGTGTTTGCTAATTAGAGTTCCTCACTTCTGAAGTTTGATTTCGATCATCAATTTGTGTTCGCTACAAGATAAGCGAGGCTGGGTATTGATTTGTGCAGTGTGGCATGATTGTGTTTTAAAAACGTGTTTGAAAAAGCTGCTTCTTTCCACTCCTTCCACGGTGTTCCTTTTCTGTGTCCTGGTCATCATCACTCATGTTGGTACAACAGGTAGCAGTCAGCTAATAAACTATTTTTAGTTACATTTTGAGTTTGTGTGTGGCGGGGGTGTGTGTCTGCCAACTTTTCCTTAAGGAAATCCAATATCAGAACAATTCATTCCGTTGGATTTGATGCATCCTTCCGTCACAGTGTGCACTAAGCCAGACACCAGAGGGGTGTGCTACAAAGTAAAATCTGTCAGTTGTCAGTGTCACACATGCAGCTTTCTTTTTACCTTCTTAGATCTCTGTAGCAACTTATGCTAAGCTTGTAACCTGGTCCAGTGCAGGTTATATTCAGAATTTCAGTTTAAATTGCCTGCAAGTGCCACATTCTCACTGATTCTTTCCCTGAGGCCATGCTGTCAGTGCGATATAGATTCTTTGCTCAAGAAAAACTGCATGCAATCTGTTGAGCTGTGTCATACTAACACCTCAGAAGGAAGCCGTGTGGTAAAGTTAGAGCGTGTAAAATGTGCTGCATAGTCACAGGAATTGATTTTCATTCAGTTGGTTATCCAGAGAATATGTGTTATGATGTTGATTTTTAATTTGCTGCCAAGACCATTTTACACTGCTGTAATTACAGCTCATAAAACACAGATTAGAAAATTAATCAGTTTATTTGTATGCTATTTATCAATGGGATTTCTAAATTAGTAGAAATTATTTCTCTGATGTGGCAAAAACAAGTGATTTCCACATCTGTCATTAGGCTATGAGACAGTGTTTAGACCTGAATGCACTGATGTTTTAATGCATCAGTTTTAAAGTTTTAGGAGCTCTAATGTGCAGCTGTTGGATCACAGATTAAAATCCAGCACTGAGAGTGCTCTGAGTGGAGATATGAATTCATACGTAAATATTTATAAGATTAGTGATTTTTCTGCTGTATTGCTTTCTTGCATTGTTGGCAGCACCAGTGTTGGCTTGGTTTGTGCCATTATACTTTTTGTAGCCTATTTATTGATCTGTGCAACATGCACAGTTGATCTATTTTGTGTTACCTGTGTGGATGAAGAGTCAAATGACACGTCAGACAGTCCCATTAATGTGAGTAACCAAAGAGAGTGAAGCAAAAAGCCTGGGTTAACATACTTGCCAACATATCTGTTATTGTGGTTTTAGGTTTAGTCGAACCCGCTAACACATAGAAATAAACCTGGCTAAGTCAAACATGCTTCGTTATCTATTCCTCTGGTGGTGGTGTGTCCTGACAGTGGGAGGAAAAGTAGGTAGCTGGGAGATTCAGCTCTGATTTGTGCTAATGGAGGCAAAAATGTGCATTAAGAAGAGCAAAACTCCAGCTGTGGCATCAGCATGCAGTGAGAGGCCCCTGTCTTTCCCAGCGAGTGCAGCCTAACGAACCTGTTGACCTAGTTCAGCTCGTTGATGAAACCTGATACCCAAGTAGGCTAAATGTACCCTCTGCCACTCTCGACTCTTAAACAAAAAGCACCCTGCTTTTTGCACCTGACCTTGCTGCTAATCTACAAGTCCAAGCAGCCCTGGTGTTCAGCCTCTGCATTCAGTGCTCGCTTCTTTGGTAATTGGAGTAGGACTTGCATTAGCATCCCTTGTGGTGACTACTATCATATTTAAATGTTTCTGGCATCTGAACCTGATCACTGTGTGAATGTGACACTGTGTTGCTGTACATCAGTTTGCTTTGTGGTTGTGTTTGGTATGTACCTCTGGCAGCCCTGGGGCCTAGAGAGAAACCATTAGGAGCCCTCTAAAGTTGATTGATGGTGGAGATCACAGGAAGTCTTGAGGTACCTCAGTCTCTGACTGCTGCGCCGTTATCTCCACTCTGTAGTCAACCATTTCAAGTAGCTTTCATCTCTGCTTTGTATAAAACAGGATAAATGGGTGTCTCTGACACGTAAGCAAAATGCAGTACTGCATCTTGGTTTGAAAAAAGGTTAAATGTAAATGTGCAATTTAAGCTTTTTTTCAAAAGCTTTTTTGATGTTTGGACTCATTCAAAGCAGCAGAACCTGAACCTTTAAAAAGGTTGGTTGTAAAAGGTCATACAAGTTAAAGCTGAAACTCTGCTAATAAATAATTTTAAAACCATAATTTTAAAAGAAATAAAACCACTTGTGTTATATTTAACACATGGAGGATGCTGATGAACAGGTTAAATGAGAAAATATAGAGTGCTAATTAAAAATGTTGTCCTTCTTGATACAGTCCAAGTAAAAATACCTTTGAGTCTTGTTGTAATCGCTTTGAGAAAAGTCTCTCTGGCCTCTTCCCAAAATATTTCAGTCTCTCTGCAATGCCAAACACAGTGAAACAGTGTTACATTCTGTGCATTTAATACATATGTCTGGAATATCTTTTTATTTTAATAATTTCTCTTGGCAGCAGTTGCATATGTTTGAATTAACCCATTATAGTGTATTAATCTGAAGTGTATCTTATAACTACTTAAAACTACTCACAAGTGCCATCTCCCATTGATGACACATTGCCGTGTATACGATCAAACAAAACAGCATGAACAGTAAGCAGATCAGCGATGTATCATATGTTTTTCACAAAATTTCTGAGTCAAAGTGAAAGCGACTCATGAGTTGGTTGATTTAATCAATGATGAACTGGAAAATCGCAATGTTACGCCTGGGGCTTTATCTGCGTCCTCCACTGCTGCGCTCTCCTCCCTCATCTCCACCTCATCCTCTTCCTGCTCACCTCAAACCTCATCTCCTGAACTGAAGTCAGGGCTCTAACGCACAAAAATGTGCATAAACATGTTTAGTCCCGATACTGTCGCAGTCATTTATTGTCAGCAGATTAGCTATATCACACAACACACTGGTGCACTAAGAACGCTATCTACACAGCGATACATTACGTTGCGCTAGCGAAAAGATGTTTAGGCGAACCCCTAACTAAATTTAGAATAGCTCCGGCTAGGGTTGCAGCGGTAACCGGTTTCACGGTATACCATGGTGTTTAAATGGATGTTTATCATACCGTGGGTGTTTGCTTATTACCGATAATAAGGGAAAAGGCAAGCCAGCTGAGAATCTCGCACACGCATGCTCAGCTCCGCTCCATCTCGGCTGCCCCTTGGTCAGTGGCGCCGCTCTCAGGCACACAGCGGTGAAAATGGCGACAGATTTAACAAGTCTCCGTCCTCCTAAAATAAAAAAGCTAAACTAGAATCAGCAGTGTGGGACTACTTCGGATATCACCAAACGTATGTGAGGATGGGTATCCCGTTTGCAAACGGTGTGGAAGAAAGTGGCCGCTAAAGGAGGGAATACTTAATTTCCTCATGCTCGGTCCACAAGCTAACCACCAGCAAAAGTGCTGAATCATCCGAACTATAGACACGCCGGTGCCCGTGGCCGTAAAGTGCGTGCTGTGCTGGATGCTCATGTCCGTGTTAAGGGCCTTTCCTGACTTAATGTGAAAGACGGCAAATTTACATACTTTCATTTTAAAACTTTGGCGTGTCTATTTTTCAGCCCTTAAAATCAGGCTCGGCATGAAAGCCTTAAGAGTGAAATCTGTATTATGAGGATCATGTCAGAAATAATCCCCTCTGTCTGCAGCATCTGGTTATTTCCCACTAACGTAACAGTACAACGGTGTTATAAAGCAGTCAGCAGTAGTTGATCACACCCAGGCTCAGTTTCTCAGACATTAAATATGTTTTTATGGTGATACATAATTTTAATGAACATTTTAAATGCAGGATGTTCCAAGAGTACATATAAAGTGTGTGTGTGTGTGTATGTATGTGTGTGTATATGTGTATATATATATATATATATATATATATATATATAAAATAAAAATATCAGGAGGTGTATAGCTTTTTTTTTTCTTTTTAAGGGAGACATTTTAAACAAAACTGTCATTAAAAATGGTTCCAAGTACAATAAAATAATTTGTTAAACAAAAAACTTTTGTTATTTCTTTAAGGGTCAGAGTAGTTTATAAGAATATATGTGAAATACGGTGATACTGCAATAACCGCGAAACCGCGATGTTTTCTGAGACGATTATCATACCGTGAAAATCTCATACCGTTGCAGCCCTAGCTCCGGCGTACTTTGTCACAATTCCATGAAACTTGGCGACCACTCAGAAGAGACCTTCCATCAGAAGCCATAGGTTGAATTAGGTATGTTACGAAAATTTTCATTCTTTCTAGTTGTATCTGAAAACCATGCAGAGAGAGCGAGCATGGAAAAAATTACATTTTGATATCAAAACCACACTAATGGCACAAACAATAATGAAGTTACACCAGATTGACTACTCTGTTAGTATGCACTGTTTTACCATGTAACCAATGGAAAACTGTGATCTTAAAGTGCATTACACACAGAAAAGTTAGCATTTTTTCTCTGACTTTAAATCAATATTTGAATGAAGTTTTCAGGAAAGAGTGGCAGAAGTATGGCAAACAGAAAATGTAAGAGCTGAGAAAACAGCTTTATAACAAACCGAATAGTTTAATTTTGTCTAAAATGACTTTTATTTTTTCATTTGTTGATTGCGTTGGCCATCATGGAATCTAGCTTTGACAACAGACATATTCCTTACGTTATTAAACTACTTTCTGATCAAGAAAGCTTGATGAAACTTTTACAGTTTTAAGTTGAAACATAAAATTAGATGTCCATATACTTTAAATTGATGTCGATATGTGCCATCAGTGTTTTGGCACGTTAACTTGAGCAAGGTTTTTGAAAAACAATCGTTCAATATGAAAGACTTGACAGAATGAAAAAAATTGAAAAAGAGACTGTCCGGGGGAGTCCCCCTACATTATAGCAAAATAATCATGGAAAATACACACCTTCATTTGATCAGAAACCCGGTTTTTGGCAGACTGCTTCAGCGTCTATCCGAGACAAGGCTGCAAGCAGGTTAGCTTGGAACTCTGTTGCTAGGCTATGATGCTGTGATTGTTCATTCAACTAGGTATATTTCAAACTGGCGGCTGTAGTGGGATTGTTCACTGTTTGGCATGCAAAATCCTGACAATGAAGTTTGGTGTGGTATAACTAGATATATGACCCTGCCATCTCCCATCATATCAAACTCTTTTCCCAAAGTTTCAAGCCTCCTTCAGAGTCAATATATGTGGTTGTCTATATTCTGGATAGACAGAAGGGTTAGCCTTTTTCTGTTTTTCTTGGCAACTGCTCTTCTTATTTTAGGCGTGGAGCTGACTTGCTGGGCCTGGGGGGTTATGCTGCATTCGAAATACCCTTAATGTCCCATGCACTGGATTTTTTTGGCTTCAGTTCCAGGTTTGGTTGAGCTTTTTCAACCAGCAAGTTCTTTTGCAGCCTCCGTATATGTTGTCTGTGAATATTGTATGTACTGCAGGCTTGATACTGCAGATTTGTCAAAATGTGCAGCACAAAACCTTGAAGTCCCCTCAAATACTCCAGTGTTGTCCTTTAGCTTTGAGTTGTTGCACTTCCAAGCAGCACAACCCCATCTTTCCTTGCTCACTTAACCATTTTCAAATAGGTGAGTCGAATAGATATTGCAAAAATAAAGAAAAATTGACAATGATATATTCCGAGATCCACTGTTGAATACATTATAATACGTCATCAGCATGGGGGAGGGTTTATAAATTTTTGTAGCAGATTGCTAAATTCAGACAAACAAAATTGCTTGTAAATTTTTTTAAAAATGATATAAAGAAGGTTGAAATTAATGTAAGTCATCTATATTGAAATGATTCATAATCTAAGTAACCCAAAAGCCAGTTTTAAAAAAGTGGTGTGCTTATACTTTAAAATGTAAACTCTTTGAACAGGTGAAGGTGTCACTCTTAGTACATGCTGTTTTAGCTAAATCAAATAATAACACAACTTTTTAAAAAATTTGTTGTTGTTTTGCTCATTAACAGGTGAGACTCTAAGTGAAAACAAGTCAATTTTTTCCAGTCAGCTTTATCTTATGTTACCCAGTGTTACCTTATGACTGTTGTGAACATGCTGTATTTAATTAAACCATTTTCAGTTTACCGTCCTTATTGTAAGAAGAATCAGAATGGATGGAATATAAATTACATCTAGGTTTAAAATCTTTAATATAGGGACAAAAAGGAAAAAGTCTGAGTGTTTGTGTATATGTGTGTTGAGGGAGCATAATTGTTGGAAAATTATTTCAATGTGTGCCTGTGTTTGCATATGTCTTGGTGTGTGTGTGCTTTTTCTGTCTTTTGCTTTGATGAAATAGTCATTATAATGTGTGGATTCTCCTGCTGTCACATTAAGGCAAATTGTCTGGAATAATGGAATTACATAAGAGGGCGCTCAATTTATAGCTGCACTTTCCCACCGCAGCCCCCACTCAGAGGAAACTGCTTTTGCTTATCCAGCATTATCAGCATCTGCACCAAAGCCCTGAGCATGAGCGGGTAGCCCTAATCTTTACATGTTAATTGCCGGATTTAAAAGTTCTTAATTACTTCATGGGATTTGGCAGTGTGTGAGTGATTAAATACAATAGCCAATTTGGCAATCTGACAAAACAGAGAAATGTTGAGAGAGCTGTTGAATCCGGGGGCTCCTCCCATTCAGGAAAAAGATGAGGCAGGAAAATGAGTGTGACAGTGAGGGAGCAAGGAGTCCTCTGGAAAATACAGGAAAGAAAGCATATGAGGACAAAGAGAGGGAACAAGGGAGTTGTTTAAGTGTAAGTAAGGAGAAGAGGGTAAAAGAGGACAAGGAGAGAAACAGACCAGTAAAGGGACAGAAGGGGAGTGTTGCGTCTGGACATTTATGTGTGTGTATTAAGAGAGTGGCAAGGGGGATGTGCTCAATCACCCAAGAGTCTCCAGGGGATAAAGTAGAGTGAAGCAAATCATTACCCAGAGAGGGGAAAGACTGGACAGCCTATTCTGTTTCCAAAAGCACCACCATTCATCCACGGGAAGAGAACAGCAAAATTTACTTATGAGTTTGAGAGCGAATTAGGAATCGACCGCTCTACTAGTGGTTTGATCTTGTTTGTTCGTTGTTGCCAAGTCACAGGCTGTAGTGCATAATAAATCCTGCAGAAAGAGTCTTGGCTGCAGTACTTAGCAGAACCTTTGACCTTTTAGTGTCAGGTTCCCCTCACATCTTGTTTTTGTTTGCTTGATAACTGTTGTTCCTCTTGTGTAGAACACGAGCCTGCTGTGAAGGTGTTGTGTCCCCTCTGGCAGTGCATGATGATTTGTTGAGGAAATTCCAGGGTTTGTTTATGCTAAAGAGAAATGGCAAGAATATGACAGGACAGCGGTGATAATATAGTAACCAGGTCTACATGACAGATTACTCTCACAAAGCAACAGGAGAGAGGTGAAGTGAGGTGAAGAAGACCTACTTAAAGGCTAAAGTAAGTGTGTGAGTGTGTGTATGTGTGTGTGGGAGGGGGGCGCATGAGGCGAAAGTGATGAGCAAGTGAGGAAGAGAACAAAGAGAATGATAGAGAGGAGAAAAACAAATGAGTGATACAGAGCAATGTGACAGTGCTGCTGATGGAGAGAGCTCATATGTGCTCAGTGCTTTTGCTAATGACTTGCTGTCAGTCTACTTGATGCCAGACTGCTCATATCCTGAAAGGTCAGTTGTGGGTAGACTTGTTACAGGGAAGATAAAGTATTTCATGCTCATGCATTAGACTTATCTTCTTTAAATGTGTCCATCATAGACCATCTTTTCTTTTTTGCGCACACGAAAAACACACAAAAGTATACAGTCAGACTCTTAAGGCTGTTGGGAGAAGCAGAAATACTCCCAGCAGCCAGCATGATGCAAAACACTTAGAGTTGTTGGAGAAAAGTTGAGACATCTTGGAGTGATTTCAGTGAATTTCTTTGCCTAGGCTGTAGTAATGGAATGCCATTTCTTGTTCTTTTGTTGTACGAGGAAAAGGTACAGAGTGTCAGTGCCTTCCAGGAACCCGCTGTCTATATAGAAAACCTAAGGAAATTTGATAGAAACATTGTGGAGGATCCACAGAGCACCATGAGTTTTTTTTTCTTCATAGACCAGGTGTGTAATGTTTCTCTAGTTCTGAAACTGAGACCAGATCCACAATAAAAATATTAACAGTTTGAATATATACTGTATATAACTACAAATGATATTTGTAGTTCAGAAAATAGCAAATCTTTAGCTACTTAAAGCACATAAAAATGCAGAAAATACAGGATACTTGCTAATGTTGTCAGTAATCTCAGTTATGAATTTAGTAAGTTAAATAAAGTTACTCTTTTATGCAATTTTTTTCTATGAAGCTTTTCTTGTTCTAAATTAAGCACAACCATTTTACAGCGGTGACGCTTTTCTTGTTATAAATTAAGCACAACCATTTTACAGCGGTGCTCTTTGACCCCCTCCCCAAGAGCCCAAGCTCACTCTATTTACAGCTTGAGTCAGTATGACTAAAAGAGAGCCTTCAGCCAGCAAGATCAGTTTAGAGGAAGTAAAACTCTGAACCTGAGGAAGGATTAGTAGTTGCCTGCAGCTGCCTTTGTGTCTGGATCGCTGAGGGTCTCTTATGCAGTCCAGTTTACGTGGTGGGTTTTAGTTGGCTCCCAGCTTTGTCTTTTTCTTGCCACATACATGTGCAGGTCTCCTGAAGAACACAAGCCTTCTACCGCCTGGCACTCTTGTCATCTCCACCTGTACCTGCAAGACTTCCCATAACAGAGGCAGGCTGGGTGGGACCGGCAGTTATCCAGCAATCACAAAGAGCAAAGAGAGATTTATCCCACCCTTTTCCCCCCATCTTGTGTTTTTTTTTAATTTTTATAATAAAATCACACAAAACTAGTTATGCTTTATGTTCTAAGACAAAGTGATTCATTTAAAAGTACAACTGAAAAGTAGTTTTAAGTAAACTGAATAAAAACAGGTACCCTCTGTATTTAGTAGTTTCTCATCTAATCTGTGAACACACATGCACACAAAGGCAGACTGAAAACTGAACACAGGTTTGTTGTAAATTAAGGACCAGAGTTACTGGTTATGTTGAACAGTGATTGCTATTGTCTTCAGTCACTGATTAGCTAAGTCCATAGTTTAACTAATGTAATGTAGCTACCACTGGAAAATGAAAATAGTGTTTCTGGCTGCTTGCTTTCGCTTAAGATGTAACTCTAACATTAAGTGCTCAAAATCCTGAGTGGAAGGAGCAGATGAAGGGATGAATGCTTAATGCTTCTGGTGGGCAGTGAGAATGATTTGAGAAGAGCTATAGCCCCAGGCTCCTCTTAAGGTGCTCCAGCCTCTGCAGCACACTCACTTACACACATTACTTTACCCATGGATGGCTGGAGGTGACAACACTGCTCCAGTCACTTCATGTGCAGAATTTCATCACTGGGAGCCTAGGTTCTGCAGTTCAGTGGATTTTGTATTTGTAATTTTTCAATTTAAATTCAGAATAAATAAGGTAAATGCTGGATTTGGGTCAGTTTAGGCCACTGTTTCCCACACATTGGCTTTATCTTGGTGGGCTAGCAGCTATATTAACAACCATCAAATTATGTTCAGTGTCCCATTTTCACATTTATGCCTGTGTGTCAGGAATAGCTGTTCGGCAGCATTATTTTCAGGTTACTGCTCTATCTCATTCTTGTCAATGCAATATCTCAAATGCCCTTAGTTCTTGGCAAGAAGACCAAATTCACTCGGACTCAGAGACAGTGAGACCCTGAACCAACTTCTTCCAGTTTCAATACCTGGACTGTGGGTTTCTGCTGACAGATGATACTAATGTCATGCATTGATGTGTAAGGTCAAAAGTCATGGTCTTTGTGGTATCTATCTGGAATAGCCTGGTATGTATGGTATGGCCACCAAAGTTTAATTTGCAACAAATGTTTGCATTTTATTTTTTCATACACCCAAGAAACCAATACCATCCACAATGGTTCACCCTAACTGTTAGTATGAAAGTAGCCCCGGCCCTTTCTGTGTCATGTTGCCCTATCAGCAGGCTTAATTCGACTCTTTGTGGTGGTCCCCAGTATCTTCCAGCTGCTTCTTCAGGGAACTATCATTCCATAGTTGGACGTACACTATATTGCCAAAAGTATTCACTCACCCATCCAAATCATTGAAGGTTTTCCAATCACTTCCATGGCCACAGGTGTATAAAACCAAGCACCTAGGAATGCAGACTGCTTCTACAAATATTTGTGCAAGAATGGGTCGCCCTCAGGAGCTCAGTGAATTTCCATCATGGTACCATGACAACAAGTCCAGTTGTGAAATTTCCTCACTAGTAAATATTTCAGTCAACTGTTAGTTGTATTACAATAAAGTGGAAGTGCTTAGGAATGACAGCAATTAAAATAAAGCAGGGTCAGCAGATCTTAAGGTGTATAGTGCATAGTCATCAACTTCCTGCAGAGGACAATCTCTACAGATCTCCAAACTTCATGTGGCCTTCAGATTAGCTCAAGTACAGTGTATAGAGAGCTTCATGGAATGGGTTTCCATGGCCGAGCAGCTGCACCCAAGCACAATGCAAAGTGTCAGATGCAGTGGTGTAAAGTAGGACTGCAACGAGTAGTTGACATTGTCGACAATAATCAACAATAAAAATAGTTGATGACAAATTTAATTGTCGATAATAGTTGTTTTTATTACTGGTGATTTTTTTTTTTTTAATGGAGTGAGACATCTTCCTGTCAGTCTGTCTCTGGCGAGCATCACACATGCGCAGTAGCATTCAGCGGCATGTTTAGCGGCTACTGGTGAAAGAACGCGGCGTGCTAGACGATCCAAGGTTTGGGACAATTTCTCACTCGCTCATTCCGTTTTCTTTCTTTCTTTTTTTTTTTAAATGCAGTGAGTGTGAAATTGTCCCAAACCTTGGATCTGTTTTTTTTTTTTTTTTTAAAACGGAGTGAGATGTCTTCCTGTCCCGTCTATCTATGGCGAGCTTCACACATGCGCAAACAGGTTGTTAAGTGATGAACTAGAATTCCATTTCCGGGTCCAAACTGTCACATGATCAATATGCCGCAATGCTGTGTCTCTGGTTGTTTTAACCAATCTGACTAGAAAAAAACACATTCAGCTGTCATTTACCTTATTGCTTAAATAAGTGCCATTTCATAATTATATGATTCATAATCCGATTAGTCGACTAATCGTTTCAATAGTCGATGACTAATCGACTATCAAAATAGTTGTTAGTTGCAGCCCTAGTGTAAAGCATGTCGCCACTCGAACTCCAGAGTAGTGGAGACCTTTTTCTGGAGTGACGAATCACACTTCTCCATCTGCCAATCTGATAGATGAGTCTGGGTTTGGCAGTTGCCAGGAGAACGGTACTTGTCTGACTGCATTGTGCCAAGTGTAAAGTTTGGTGGAGGGGGGATTATTGCATGAGGTTGTTTTTCTAGAGCTGGGTTCAACCTCTTAGTTTCAGTGAAAAGAACTCTTAATGCTTTAGCATACCAAGACATTTTGGGCAATTTCATGCTCCCAACTTTGTGGGAACATTTTGGGAATGGCCTGTTCCTGTTCCAACCAGTGTACAAAGCAAGATCCATAAAGACATGGTTGAGCGAGTTTGGTGTGGAAGAACTTGACTGGCCTACAAAGTCCTGACCTCAGCCCCATAGAACACCTTTAGGATGAATTAGAGCAGAGTCTGTGAGCCAGACCTTCTTGTCCAACATCAGTGTCTGACCTCACAGACACTTCTGGAAGAATGGTCAACAATTCCCACAAACACACTCTTAAACCTTGTGGAAAGCTCCCAATTTCCTCTTCTTCCCCTCACTTCCATGCTGGTCACGATTTTGCTTTCTGTAGCCCTGTGAAGGCTCATGTGAACAGGAGAATCATGATGCGCATTCACAATGTGACCCATCACAATGTGACTGCGAATTGCGGTGAAATAACTCTACAGTTACAAAACGAACAGGTAAAGTCAAAATTGTGTGAAATATTGATTGTTTTGTGAATATGTTGGTCAAAAACATTTAGGTTTTGGTTGGATGAAGCATCTGAAGATGCCATCTTGTGAACATCCTGTTTTAGGGGTTATTATATATTTACGCTGTGCCTTGCTGAGGTACTGTCATGCTGGACTTAAGATTTCTGCTGTTAGCCACCAGGAACAGACTGTGATTGTCACAGTTAGCTAGTGGTGTGGCCATTAACACTAGCAAGTGGTCATCCGGTCCCCCCCACCCCCATCCGGTAGTGCCGGCCTGTGAAATTTTTCTGGCTAGAACCCTGCCTATACACTGTTTCAGAGAAAAATACTGTTAGATGGTAGGGCTGCAACTAAAGGTTATTTTGGTAGTTGACTAATCTGTCACTTATTTTTTTTGATTAGTCGAATAGTCAATGATTATTTCAGTCTTGCCTCACCTGTTCAAGCCTGCCCAGCTGTGAATATCACCTTGTTGTATCTTCTCACAATGAAAACGACCCATAAAAATACAAGCATTTTTTAACATTAATGTGACCATCACAATAAATATCAAATAAACATGAAAATATAATGTGCAAATAAGTAAATAAAAATGGTCTCTGTCCAGTTTTTTGCTAATATTAATGCAAGAGAAAAAAAGGAGACAGCATAGCTGCTCCTATTGTCCTTCACTCGTTAGCTAACATAACTGAAATGGTGGCACCGTGGAAAAAGCTCTGCTGTGCACAGTCTGCATTCAGCTTTATTTTTGTTGTCTGTGAAATGTTCCCACACCTTTGATGGTCCGTCTCAATTTTCTTTCCACCCACCTTTCCATTCCACCATTGTTATGTTGTTCATGTTAGTTTCTTCTTTGTTGGTATTGTTGTTATTGTAGACAATGGAGGCAATACTGCCCCCATATCTTCCTGTAGTGTACTGTAGTTACAAAATCATTGGTTGGTTTTAGAATATGATGCATTGACTAATTTTTGTAGTCGACGTCATCAACTATGTCAATGAATTGTTGCAGCCCTATTAGCTAGCACACACAGCAGTTTAGTAGGCAGGAGCCATGAAGTTCTTGTCTGGAGAGACTTTAAAGCATTAAACTGTAGAATAAGAGACCACGCAAACAAATACACCACCTTAATTGTAAACCTAATTCAGGGCGACACGGGTACCTCTGGGCTCTGCTTTCTCTTGTCAGAGTAGGGAAACAGTATTGCAATTCTACAGAAAGATCTAAGCATGAAGGAATTGTTGACAATGACATATGCTTTCATATGCTGTCATTGGTCACACAGTTGCCAGTGTTATTTTTATAAGAAGAAAAGGGATTGATTGGCTTGCATGATGAATCTGTTACTTTTCTTATTAGTGCAGCAGCATTTTGTTAAGGGTTCTCCAAAAACTTGAAAGTAAATTTTGCAAGCAGTTTGCATACCACAGGCCAACCACCAGCGTGTCACATCATGTATGCCAACTTGTTTGCTTTGAGTGTGACCATATTTGAATTTGCATATTTCAATGTGTTTTTACTGCAGCAGCTACATGCAGACCGGACTGGTTGTAAAGCCTCCTCTCTTATCAAAACAGAAAAAATGTCGCAGTAGGACTATTACTAAACTAGATTCATCTGATTTAAATATGCAACAAATACCAGGCTTTTATTTGTATTTGGAATTAATTTACTAACAAGGCTAACAGAGTGCACCAATTGATCAGTTAAGGTAAAGGTGTGATTTATTATTATTATTATTTTATTTATAAAGTTTATCTCTAGTTGAATACATCCCTAATCACTAGTTCACTGATCGCCAGTGTGTCACAGGGTCACTCTATGATCAATCTAAAGCTCCTGTGGCTTTCTCAAATGCAGAATCTGAAACGTGTGCTCCAGACTGAGGCTCTGTAGTCTTTGGCCCTTTTTCCAGCGACCGGGTGCCAGTATTTGAACCTTTCAGTGTTTTTTTCCACCAGCGAACACACTCGGTGCTCAGCCGAAAAACGAGTTCAACTCGGGCCCCGCAAGCTAGCTGGTCTGGAACCTTGAACGTGTGAAGAAAGCGGCAGAAGGGCATGACTCTTCCATCTCAACATAAGTTTTCTACCGCTATTTCACTGCGTGGTGTGCATTACATGAGAAAAATGATGTGATTTTCACGTCTGTGAATTAGGATGGGCCCTAAGGCTGAACTTGCTGCTTTGTATCAGTTCATATCACAGATAAAAGGATGCAAAGTGTGTACTTGTCGTCTTGCTCGTAATCGCTGTCTGTGTTTACCTTGTGCCACGCACAGATGCTGCAGTAGTTTTGTTTAGACCGTAAAATATGTTCGCAGCACAACAGCGTGTTCTCCCATGATTGTACCCTTCCGTGTCCAGATGAGGACCCGCCCACGCTCATTTGTAAAGAATCAGTTCGCAAAGCGCAGTGGAAATTCAGGCCCCTTTTTAAGCATTTTGCCCTGTCATTAAAACCGACACAAGCACCGGCACCTTGGCGGTGGAAACGTAGTATCTGAGCTGTGAGTGAAGAAACCCAGGCTGCTCCTCAGTGCCTAGTGCAGGATTCAAGCTGCAGAACAACTTTGTAGATCACTAAAGAAAAGGAGCCCCCATTGTTGCTGCGGTGATATGTGAATGAGGGGACGTTTAATAGTCTGAGCTCTTTAGTGGGCTGGCCTTGGACGAAGAACACTGTTGTTGTCTTAGTTGTCTCTGTCTCTCTCTCTTTTTCGCTCAGCTGTCTGCCACTGCTTTCACTCAGCCCGGCAGGAAATAATTGCTTGTCCTCCCCACAACACTTCAAATAAAAGAGCTGTGTTAATGAGCCCCCCCCACCCCCATATCACACTCCATCACTCCATCCGTCTCTTCATTATTCTCTTTCTGTGAAGTGCTCAGGCTCATTGTTTTTGGTTTCTGTAGGAAGTGTTGCCTCTGAAACAGCAGCCTCAGTTTTTGTTCTTGGCTGGAAAGTATTGGCTGCTCCTGACCAGCGAGAGCGCCAGTTGAGCAGAGGTGTGTCTGTCTATGTGACAGTTCAGGCTGAGTGGAGCGCTCTAACTATGGGTGTCAGTCTGACTGAATTAGGAGCTTTTAAGCATGATGATAGTTATTTCAGGGCATCCCGCGGAGGGAGGCTCCCCATTCCTCCCTCCCCCAGATGGTGGAATTTCAGGGCAGGCATAAGGAGGAGCTGTCAATCACAGCCTATTGTTGTGCGAAGGGGAGGTAATATGCTGTAAGCCCTCACAGTGGGAAATGATTCAACAGCAGGCTTTACACACTTGACACCTACACACACACACACGCGCACACACACACTTTCACAGGAATATATTGGCAGCAGTGGGAGGTTGTAGCAATTTCTGCAATTGGGCCCTGGGGTTTACTGCTGGTCCTACTCTCAGTATCCATTCTCTATTGTGCTAAATACACAGTTCTTAGTTGATTTGAATATTCAGCTGTAAAAGTCATTTTAGCAGTGTTGTAGTTTAATTAGAACATTCTATGTTCAACAATGTGGAATAATTGAGTAATGAACTGTAATCGGAGACTTTTTCAGGGCCACGGTTATTTCATGAAATCCAGTAGCACACACATAGTGTCATGCAGAATGCCATGTTAATGAGCCACAGAGCAGCGCAGTGCATGGTCATGATGTATGGTCAGTGAATAAATAATGGGGTAAGGAGAGCAGTGGCTCTGTCATGCCAGCAGCAGCTCATGGCTGACTTACAGCTGGCACTGAATCACTGCCTAACCAGCAGGGACAGCTTCTGCTACCACCACTGCTGCTGACACAAATCTCAAGCTCTGACCAGGGCATCAACACAGCAATGGGCTTATCAGTCACTCACTCATTCACCACCTCCTTGACTCACAGCACTCGCTGCCAAACAGAATGATTTGTGGTCCCGTTGGATGCTGCGTGTTTACTCATGGCAGTGGGTTAGAAAAGCAGATTTTTTTTTTCTTTTCATAAGGATGTATGTGGGTGAGTGAAAACCTTGAATACTTTCTCATATTTCTTTTGCTGTGCATATTTCCTACACGATGGTGATACTGAATCAGGAATTCAGTGGTACTCCCGGGATCTGATGAATTCCCATAGAGAGAGCTGCATTGTGTCAGAGACAGGACAGGGAAAATCATATCTGAGAATTTTTGTTTAATGTCATCAAATAAGCTATATCTCCTTGGAGTTATGACACACATTATGTAGTGTCAATTTATTACTTATGTATGTAAGAGCTTGGCTGAGTTTAGTTTGGCTTTCCCAAGCAGGACCTCTCATACTCAGCAGGGGAAGTAATTACTCTAAATTGAAATGGAATTGGGATCTGTTTGATGGGAATAGGATAGGCTTGGCAATTATAAAGATGAGACCTCTCCCAACTTGAATTTTCACCCACGGAAAATTCCAAATAGGAGGCTGCACAGGTAGGAGGAGAAAGGAAACGGGCTCCAGAAAACCGCAGCAGCTAATGGATCCCGGATCAACGGCCCAGGGCTCATCAGCATTCAACACAGCTGCTATATTGATTGGAATGTAGTGCGAGCATTACAACATCATGCTCTATTATACCCCAATTGATTGCCTTCTGATCAGCTGCGAGTCCCCACCCTCTTCTCAAAGAGGTTTCCCTCTCTGTCTGTTATAGTTCGCAGCAGGAGGAGAATAAACGAGCTTGATGGAGCAGTTGCGGATTGAAGAGAGAATCGACAGAAAAGATGGACACAGCTCTGAGTTTATAAGTGGCAGGCTACTAAAAGGTTGGCAGACTTTGTGAGCGGAGATTCAATTGTGAAAGATGTGCAAGGATTTAAGTGCAGAAACAAGAGTAACAGGACTGGCAATATGATGTTGCTAAATTGAAACACTGAGGCTCACCACTTAAGTGGCTGCCTGAAAACCACTCTCTACAGCAAGCCACTTAAATCAGTCTGACACACTACAGCTTCATTTTACAGCAGTAACCCTTGTTTATCTGGATTGATACTTAAACCAACACAGTTTCTAAAACTTTCAAGGCTCTTTCCTTGACCACAGGTCTCCTAAAGCAGTAACAGATCAAGGATCTGCTTTAGGAGAGCTGTTAGAGATCAAGGATCTCCAACTGCTCTGCTGGAATATTACAAAAGAAAACCCAATTCCTGCCGAGATTAGATTAGGTTTTGGAAAGGTTGGGTATACACATCTAGCTAGTAGAACTCATTCCTGTTGAAAAGGGCTCCTCAGCAGCCATCAAGCTGTGCCAGGCTGTTTGTTTGCACGCTAAGCTTTTCAAGTGCATGTTTGTGTGTGTGATCGTACTTGTGGTTTACTCCTCACCACTCTTGCCCAGTGCTGGCTTGTGAATATCCGTGTTGCTGGCTGCAGTTTGGTCTCTGCTTAGTCTCTGGAAGACTACAGCCATCTTTCCCTCTTCCCCGAGGTCCTCTTTTGCTTTACCCCCAGATGCTGCCAGCTGATGTATATTATGCAGCAGGTGTGTGTTTTGGCTCAGGCCCTCAGACTTCGGCTTAGCATTTTAGCTCACAACTTCCCTATTCAGCAGTTCAGTGGTGTGACACCACCAGAAGAGATGTTTGCCGAAACAAATGGTTTTATGTGGACCTCCCTCTCTGGGTAATTAGAAGTTGCCTGTGACATTTATCTTCCTTGTGTTTATTGTCTCAGCTGAATAAGAATGCTAACTCAGACTGTGGTTTGTGATTATTTGTGTTTTCAAATGAGTTATAAAAAAGAGGGCTCTGTGGTTGCTAGTGAGCTCATTGAGTGGAGCAGCAATACAATGTCCAACTGAACGTCAGTCTGTGACAAATTGGGCCAACCCTACAGTAATCAGATTAGAGGACCTAAGTGACGTGCTGCAAATGTCCCACCTTGTGATCCTGTGCATTCATTTTATTACAGCCGTGAGCTAATGAGATTAGTCCTAAAATAGAGCTGCTCCATCAGGAAGCCGCTGCACAAACCTGCCTGTGCAGCAGCTGGAGCGGCAAGCTTTTCCCCACTGACCTCTAGGTTCAGTGCCCTCTCTTCATCAGCTATAGTATGACCACGTTCGTGCATGGCCAAAGTCAGTTCACAGCTCTGCTACAAGGCTAATCCATGTTTGTGCCTTGGATCTCCTCCACAGGAAACCCCGGATCAACTCCCAGCTGGTTGCCCAGCAGGTGGCTCAGCAGTACCCAATGCCTCCCCCACCCAAGAAGGAGCGGAGAGAGAGGAGCGAGCGTACAGACAAGGAGCGCCCGGACGGCGAAGGGGAGCGAGCCAACGGAGAAGGACGCCCACAGGTTGAACGTCCAGAGAGAGTGAGGCCAGAGGGAGACACCCCTGAGAAGGACAAGAGCGACAAGGAGCAGCCAATCAAAGACAAACCCGACAGAGAGAAGGACATCAGCCCAGCTGTGACGAAGAAACCCAGCAGCAAAAAGACCAGGTCAGCACACGAGTCACAACGTGTGTGTCTGAGTGTGTGCTGTGCTGATATGAATCCTCACTTGTGTGGATCTGTTTTCCTCCAGACCCAAATCAGACAGCCATCAGAGTTCACCCAGTGACAAACACAGCATACAGTCTGGCAAATCAGCAACCAAGACCAACAAGAACTCTCACATTTCCAGGTGCGTAGCCCACTCTCACACTCTGCATGTGTTTCACAGAACACATGCTTTAAGTTCTGTGACTACGCAGTAATTCTTGTCAGAGAAACTCATCTAGCACAAGGTTAGTGGGAAAGCTCAGCTGATTCACAAATGATCTTTTACACTAAACACCCACTCTCACTTTTGATGCACTTGTTCTGACTGTGCATGTGTCACCCGATGAATTGAGCAATTTAGTGTAACCACCCCCACAGTGCTGGAAGCCTCCCATTGTTGTTGCTGAGATGCACATATTGTAGTTGGCAATTCTGGCTATTAATCTTTTGTTTTTCTCTGTCTCTTCTCCTCAGGCCCAAACTGAAGAACATTGACCGGAGTACTGCCCAGCAGTTGGCTATCACTGTAGGGAACGTCACAGTGATCATAACAGACTTTAAGGAGAAGACCCGCTCCTCCTCCACATCTTCATCCACCATCACGTCCAGCGCGGGCTCTGAACAGCAGCACCAGAGCTCCGGTTCCGAGAGCATGGACAAGGGTTCGTCGCGCGCCTCCACCCCAAAAGGGGATCTCTCTGTGGGGCATGACGAATCATTCTGAGGTCCCGCTCCTCACCACCCATCCTCACCCTTGCACCACTCCCCCCTTTGCCCATGTTTCTGGACACTACGGATCCCACAAGGGGAGAGATTTCACCTTTCCCATCGCTGTCCTGCCTCCATTCCATGATCTCCCCTGGATGCTGAGAGGAACCGTGCAGCACCATCTTTTAGGGAAAACAAACACCCTGCTTGGCAAACTTCCCTTGTGGCTAGGAGGCACAGGCAAGGAGAGCTGGCCTACATGGAATAACGCCCCAGTCCTTCCCTCCACTCCCTCCCCAGTAGCATCCAGACACTTGTATGTATTGTTTTATATTTGTATGTGGATGTGAAGCCAAGTCAACTTTCTTTTGGTTTTTTGTTTTGTTTTGTTTTCATTTTTGTTTTTGTAAAGAAGAATTCTCCGCTGGGCACAATAACCACCACTTTTTTAAATAACTTTAAAACTATTATTACCCTTATTTATTACGTGTTGCACCTGTATACTTTGATATTCTCCTTTTTATGTTGAAGCTTTGCCGTGTAGCTCTGCAGATCGATCGTTCCTTCAGTGTTTTTACTACAGTCTGAAAACGATAGGACAACACAAAACGCCGCATACAACACACACAACATACGTACACACTCACACACACACACACACACACACACTGGTGCTAGATACACTGTGAAGCGGTTTTGCAGATCTGGGATTGCCCATTCGCTCAATGTGACAAAGTGCTTATGAATAAAAATTCTCATTCACTTTTCTCAACAACACTGTCTCACTCTGAACACTGTCGGGACCGCCATCAGGTCCGTCTACTTTCCTGTACAGGTTATTGTGCATCAGAAGAAGGTCACCTGAAGTTCAGACACCTGACTTTTTCAACTAGATTGTCTATGATTTAGTATGCTATAGCAGATCTCTTATACAGTATCTTATGTCTTTAACTGTACAGTGTAGGCTGTTGTGTAAAACACTAAAAGCTGTCAATATTTTTCTGCATTTGGTACTTAAATATTGAGTTTTCTGGCTGAAGGCAGAGCTGTCCTCTCAGCTCTTGAGGAGCAAGAGCATTTTCTGTTGTGACCGAATGATGGTTACAAGCAGTTCCACTTGGTAAAACCATATCGAACTGTAAAAATAGACCTGTTATGTCAAACTGTTGTGAGTCAATATCTTCTTCTTTCTTTTTCTTTTCTTCTTTTTTTTTGTTGTGGTCCTGAAGTCCACCCAGAAAACGAGTGCAGAGACACAAACAATTTACAAAGATTGACAATTCAATTGACTTGTTTTTATTTGTATTAATTTAAGACTCCTGTCATTGAAGGCAAAACAATATTGCAATAGTTAATAGAAGACAATTGTTCTTTCAATTTTATAGCAGCAAGGCTTATTTAAGGGTTTTTAATTCACGTTCACCTTAGCTGATACTAGACCAACATAATTTCCTTTTAACTGTATGAAATTGTATAAAGAATAAATGTGTATATGATATCTTAGTTTTATTTATTGAAGGACCAAAGGAATTTCATAATGACATGATACATAGACAGATGAATAACAATTTGAAATGCAATTATCTAATGTGTGAGATGAATAACAGTTTAAATAAAGACTAATATAATCCATGTAAATGGTGTTCTTATTGTCCACTCATCTCTGTGCGTGGCTAAATTGGGGCAGAGATCATCATACTGTGAGCGGAGGGAAAAACCACAGCTCCACACGCAGTGGTGGATGTTGCCTCGTCGTGCACACAGTGAGAAGCAGTGTGGGTGTGGGAAGAGCACTGGGTCAGAGACTTTGGCCTTAGCAAGCCCCTCTTCACTCTGCTGGACTACCACAGTACATGTAGCTCCCCTAACAGAGGCCCCAGCTCACAAACTGAGCCACTCCCAGAGCAACTAAAAACCGGGTTACAAGAGGTAAACGTGTCTCTCCCCCCCCCCCCAAAAAAAGCCTTTTAGGATGCGAGGGGCAATATTTGATCTGTCAACTAAATGCTTTGCAGTGTCACACGTAGGGATGCTAATCATGTGTGTTGTCAGTCCAGGAGATGTTTATTTTTTTTCTGCTTTTAAGCTATGGTTAATATGTAATTATGTACTTTATTGCATACAAATATGGAATCAGTGTTCAAAGTGAGGAAAAGCAATGTGAATAGAAATTTAAAAAAAAAAAAGTGGGACTGCTGGTCAGAGGGGAAATGTTTTGTCCAATTTTTACGGAGAATAAAAACCCTGCTTTGTAATGCAATCTGTTAGAAATGGGCCTAAAAAGCCATCTTTTCACCTGCCTTATCTGCAACCACGTTCACTTGACCGAGTACTCCCAACAGAAAGGATTCATTGTTAAATTATTGACAAATGGGCCATTTGCTGAGTATATGAATTATTGCTTGTATATAGAATTTTAAAAAGGTGCAAAAGCAAACACTATGAATACTGGCATTGGAGCTGAAGTCTTTTATTTCCTGTTTCCTTCCCGCGCAAGCAGTTCTGTTCTTGTGTGCGACCAGTAACCTTAATTTACTGTGTAAAGATGGTTACATTTTTTAGCTTTGTTTGTCAGACCCAAATATAGAATGCTTGTTTACTGACTGTATAACCTTTACCGTGGATTCCAATTACGTGTATTATACAAACTCATTTCTTCCTATAACAATGTCTTGTACAATGCTTTTGAAGTTATTGCTCGGTTAAAAAAAATAAATAAATAAAAAAAATGTAGGGAGAGAACAATAATCCATTTTTTGTTTAATCCAATTTTGTTTTTTTTTCTTTCTTTCCTTTTCTTTTTTTTTTTTAACTTATAGCTGATGTGTTATTGTTTCCCCTTGTGAAATGGTCACATTACGTTCCTGGTGTGGAAATGTACACAGCATTTTCAGCAGATCACAGCTCCTTGTCTAGCTTATAATGTTAAACTAATACATGTTTCTGGCATGTGCACGACTTTGCGCTTATAGGCTAACCTGATCATCTTCCTCTGCTTCAAATAGAAATGTCTATTTATGAATTTTGCTTGTAGTTTTTCACAAATAAAATTGTTAAAGTTATATATTTTCTGGCTTTTCTGTGTCCTTTGTTGATTCAGCTTTTAGAGCTACAGAGTACTGCAGTTACATAGCAGGTAAACTCATAAACTCAGTAATCATATTACATTTACTAATCTAACAATTATGCCATTACTTGTGTTACAACTTTTTCAATTATTTGCATATTGGGCATGAAAAAAAAAACCCTTTTTCATGAACGTTTGAGTTTGTTGAAGTGAGGAAAAAGCAGTCTACAACCTCTGAAGAGTGGAGATATCTAGTTGATTGAAGCATGTAATGATAAAGTAACAAAGCAAATATTTGATCTTTTTGAACCGTGCCTACAGGTAAAGATGATCTATGCGCGTGATCAAAACATCCAAAAAGCATTAAACTTTACCCAACTTAAATTTTGGCCAATCTCCTGTTGAAGATCGTCATTTTTCAGTGCAGCTGCTATTTTTAGATGTCTCCGTGGAAGTCTGGTTTCTTCCTCAGTAACTTGTGCCTCTGCAATGTGCGCCGCGTCTCCTCCGCTGCCTCAGAATCCTTCAGCTTCCTTTCATTTTCAAGAAGCAGGCAAAGCTGCAGGGAGACAAATCTGGCTAACGGGCAGGAGGAGAGTGAGCGTTGCATTGGTGAGGCCAAAAAACTCCAGCATTTTCGGTGCACTCGCACGCAGCCTGAGAGGGTAACACACCACAGTACGGCTTGTTGCTTAACGTTCTCCCTTAGATGCTTCAGGACATGAAAGTCCTGAAAAAAGCCGTGCCTCCAGGGTTGGAAACTGGAGACCAGCGCTTCCATGTACTCCACATGAAATTGAGGTTTGCTGTGGTGGAATGGGTCTTCCAGGAACAGATCTAAAAATATCGGCGGTGCTGGAATTTGTGTGGGCGTGCCCAACAAGGTGAACCTGATTGTGAGATTGGTCAAATATATTTCACTTTAGGTTTTTGATTTTTGTGGAAAGGATCCCAGATATTTTTGATCATACCTCACGCTTGAACACAACCAAAAGTAAGTTATTCATCAAAAAAAATACTCCCTTCAGAAACTGGTACCTCTGCCCCATTTAGCAGCAGTAACTTCTTGTTGGTGCTTCCCTGTGTTCTCCCTGCATCTGTGTGGGTTCTCTCTGAGTACTCCAGCTTCCTCCCACAGTCCAAAGACATGCAGTTAGTGGGGTTAGGTTAATTTGTGATTCTAAAGTTCCCATAGGTGTGAATGGTTGTCTGTCTCTCTTTGTTGGCACTGCGATAGACTGGCGACCTGTCCAGGCTGTACCCTGCCTCACGCTTTATGGGCCCCCTCCCAACCCTGAATTTGATAAGCAGAAGAAAATGGATGGATTACAGATGAATCCACTTTGAGATCAGTTTCAGGAGTTATCTTCAGACACTGTAATGAGATCCTTTCTGTAGTCTGCCATTGGGTTAAATTTGATGGGGCAACCAGTCCTGAAAAAAATCAGTCTTCTGAAATCCAGCCCTCTCTTAAAATGTAAATCCTTAAAATGAAATAATTCATTTCAAAGTATTTTAAGATCTTATAAAATCTCATAGGCATTCACAGCCTTTTTTCCTGAGGGCCTTAGAGAGCTCTTTAGATCTTGGCATGATCAGTATCTACAGTGGATGTGAGAAGAATCCCGCTGAGTGTGAATATGGCTAAACCTGCTGGGCATGAAAACATCTCTGGCTGTGTACTAAAAACATGTGCCGATCAGCTAGCTGATGGCATTGCTGATGTTCTTAACATATCACTGTCACAGGACTGTGTTCCCACCTGCTTCCAGTCACCATTATCCCTGTACCTGCAAAGTCTGCAGAGTCTTGTCTAAATGAATGATGCCCTGTGGCAATCCCCCCCCATTTCAGATGAGATGTTATGATTGGCTTGAAAACAGCACCCCAGCCAGTCTGGACACTCATCGCTTTGCATTTAGAAATAAGCGATCCACAGAGGATCCAGTTCCCACTGTCCTCAAATTTAAGGTCTTACACACCTTCAAAATAACAACGCCTATTTCTGAATGCTGTTTGCTGATTTCAGCTCAGCATTCAATTGAATCTCCCTAAAGAAGCTAATTGGCAAACTAACAAGTACCACACTTCCTGGTGTGACAGTTGGCAGTCACACCTCCCCCACTGTAGCGCTCAAAACTGGAGCTCCCCAGTGGTATGTGCTCAGTCCCCTCCTGTTCATGCTGTACACCAACGACCGCATTCAAAGACACGGAGAGAACACTGTGCAGATTTTTTTTTTTGCGACGGGATTGCAAACAATGAGAGTTCATTGTGGGAGGGAACCAACAATGTTGCAGTGTGTGAACAGAGAAAAGCTTACTGTTCATCCTGGAAAAAAGATCAGGAGCTGGTTGTTGATTGAACTTTAGGTTCCAGGGACTCAATATCACAGAGAGCCAATCATGGTCATCACACTTCTTCCTTATGGCACTTCCTCTAGCATTCATTAGGTCACTGGTGACCTGTCTACAGTTAGGACTGAGCTTTGTTTTCTGTTGAAAGCGTTTCCACTTGATTGTTCCAAATAGGCAAACAATTTTTTTTTAAACGGGTAGACGTTTGTGCAGCTTCCTCAGGGTCTCCTGGGGGCTGCACTATTGGTTATAGCCTACATAACAATTTCAGGATCTGGCAACAGCAACCTATAGACATCCAAACCGGTCATCTTCCTTAACCATAACCACAACTTTTGATGGCCTAACCCTAACCAGAGACTTTTATTAACTAACTCCAACCTGACATTGTATCCTAACCTCTAACCGCCGGATCTCAGTACCTAATCTTAACCATGGACATCTGAAGGACCTGACCATTTGGG
>JAMQGT020010851.1:0-29829 GCA_024447675.2 Pterophyllum scalare | reverse complement strand
GCTGAGAAAGCTCGACCCCCCCCCCCTATTTGAGCTTAGTTTTTGGTACACGGAGGAGTAGCTGCTCTCAGTGACCTGAACATAGCAGGACATCACCTGCAGGTCCAAACAAACTGTCAAACATTCACCACTGGGCTTTAGGAAAACTATCTCCTCCATAACTGCTTCTGGATTCCTGGGAACGCTCCTGAAAACAAAGTCTGCCTGCCAACAGGCCGAGCGCACATTCACTTTATAGAACAGTTTAAGTGTTGGAGCAGATTCAACCTTATTTGCTAAGACGCTCGTTAGGCACACCTGAATTAAAGTTTCCAGTCATTCTGATTATTTTGTAACCATGACGATGCACCGAGCTACCTGCCTGAGAGGCCGAGGTTCCCTGAATGTGACAGATATGTTATAAAACAACAAAACATACGTTTTAAACCCTTATTAATCAAAAAGAACCAACCTAATACAAAATGCACTAAATAACACAAAAAACTCACAGCAGACAGTTCACGGAGCCTCAGATTAACGATCAATCATGGCGCTAATAACGATGATCAGCTGCTAAACTATTACAAAGCAAACACACACATTCACACAATTAACCCCAATGTAAAAATGTAATTTCATCCCTCCAAACCAATCAGATCCCATACTCGAGTACTTTTACTTCTGATACTCCAAACAGCACTGATGGACTTTCACTCCTCAGCAGGATTTTTAATGCAGGACTTTCAGTGTGAAATTTAATGAATATTCATGCTTTTCTCTTCACAGCTGAAGAGCTCAGAGACTGAGCACTGCCGGGAAAAGTACCTGATGAAACTTTTAATATTCTGCTAAATATAAATATATAAATAGTCTTTGTTTTAGATGAAGTTTATCTCCAGTGTGTCCATCGTGCTGTTTGTGCGTGAATGAAATCGAGGTGTGTTTTGGAAGTGATTAAAGAAGGAGGGGCTCAGCAACAATGCACGGTGTGTGAGTGAGGCCAGGAGAGCTGGATTATCAGGGGTTTAAATGAGATTAATGCTGTTCAGAGGAACTACTTGTTTGCATAATGAGCTGTTGTATCACTGTGTGTTATTTCATGCATAGACAGGAAGTGGACCCCAGCTCTGAACCAATCAGAGGCCATAAGACAGAAACAAACAGCAAATCTTCACAGCAGCACAGTGAACCAAACCCAAGGCAGCCTGCAGTGACCCAGAGTCTGTGGACACACTTCGAGCAGGCTGCAGCCAAACGCAGCCACGAGACCTGGAGTTGAATTCAGTGATGGGGTCTCACTGGCGTCAGGGCCGCTGTGGAGCAAATCCACTCCAGTTTGTTCTTGTGTTTCCATGTGAGCTGGAGCTTCTGCTAATGCTGTCTGAAAATATATCGGAAATGGACGTCCTACCAACCTTCAGTCCAGCTTAATCCCACACCCTGAATCTGCCCTCATCAACTTTCCCCCGGGGGTCCAGGGCAGTACCTGCTGTGTCATGTTGCTTGCAGGCTTCTGCAGTGTTACTGGCTCCTCCCTCATTCCAGCAGACCCATTCATCTCAGACAGCTGTTGACAAAGGTCTGGATTTTGTTTGTCTCTCACTCAGCCCCAACCGGTCACAGCAGATGACTGCCCCTCCCTGAGCCTGGTTCTGCTGGAGGTTTCTTCCTGTTAAAGGAGTTTTTCCTTCCCACCGTCGCCAAGTGCTTGCTCATAGGCCGTTTTACTGTTGGGTTTTCTCTGTGTTATTGTAGGGTCTTTACCCACAATACAAAGCGCCTTGAGGCGACTGTTTGTTGTGATTTGGCGCTATATAAAATTAATTGAATTGAATTGAATTGAATTGAATTGAATTGAATTGAATTGAATTGAATTGAATTGTTCTGTCTTCTCCATGTTTCCGCACCACAGAGCAGGACAGACTTCACATTTACGTTACCACCAAGGCACCTAAACTCATTCACATCCCCCAGGTGTTGTCCTTCAACAGGTGGTGTTTATCCTGAGCACCTTCATCTTCACCTTGTTGATGTTGGGATGTTTATCTTGGCTGATGTTTCTGCTGACTTGGTTGTTTTCTCTTGTATCTGGAGCTGATGATGCAAAACCAGGACTAAATCACCTCCAAGATCAAGGTCATCTAGGTGCTCCCATGGTGTCCATTGCATCGCATTGTTACCTTCCCTGGCCACTGATCATAATCCATCACAGGCCAATAAGAAGAGTAAACATCACCCTCCAGCTTTAAAGCTAAAGGTTCTGATAACTGACCCTCGTTTGCTCATAACAGCTTTAAGGTAACGGATTTCTCTGGAATGCCATAAAGGTGAAGTATTTCCATGTTGTGTCACAGTCGACACTAGTGGACACCTTTTCAGTCCAAAGCTGGCATACAGTGGGGGATTTCCCTCCACTGATGATACGAAGGGCACATATTTGATCTCTGCATGAAACCTGCCTGCAGGTCTTGTATCCTGTAGAGTGGAATATCATTTCCTAGTTCCTTGTTTTATGATGCTCCCTTTCTTTGTGTGAGCTCATCTCTCTGCTTGTTTCTCTGTCTTTGTGTCAGGTTCACATGTGTGGGTCTGTGTCTCAGTGTTAGTTTCTTCGTGTTTTATTTTGATAGTCTCCTGCCCTGCCTGCGTTTATTTCTGGTTTATTACCTGTGATCAGTTCCTGCTGCTCTCCCACCTGTTGCCTGGTCCCTTGTTGTGTGTATATATATATATATTGTCTCAGTCTTTGTGCGCTCTCTGATGGCTGAGTCTCCTGACCTCTCGGTATTTTGTGAGTTCAACAATAAAGCTTTTTTTTTTTTACGTGTCTTTAATGTGTCTGATTTCACGGTCACATGTTTCTTTTTTCAGAAAAAATAAACAACTGATTGTGTTCATTGAGCAAAGTCACATGAAGCCAATGAACCATGAAGCGAGCAGACCACATGATCTGAGGAGGAAGGGGAGGGGAGAGGAGCACGAGGAGGTCACATGATCTGAGAGGAGGCGCTGCTGCGTCCTCACTGTGGCAAAAATGAAAATCTGTTTTTAAATGCAACCAAAATGCAGCTGCAGTAGAACTTTATTTAAAGCAGAATTACCCTGCAGGTTTCTGTGTGGATTCAGTGTCTGCAGGAAACTTTCTGTGGAGTTTTGAATTGTCTCAGAACAAAACCGCAGAGTCAGAGGGAGGGGGCGACAATGATGATGGTGATGATTATGATCAGAGCAAAGATAAAAACAGTGAGAGAGAAAACTAAGAAGAAAAGAAAAATGATGAAATCAGTGCAACAGCCGTCTAAGCAGAAGGAGAACACAGAGACACAAAAGCATGAGGAGGCCTTCAGACACTCGTGATGTGTGAGATGTTTTCAGACCTGAGTTTGAGAAAGATGCACTGAAGCAAACATTTCCAGGACAAAAGCAGGCTTCACCTTCACTGACAGGAAGAATGAGCCAGACGTGTATAATTACTCCACTTTAACAGGAACACCATCAACCTCCAGAGATGTTGGAGCTGCTTCTTACAGATCGGACCCTGACCTAACACGGTCGTGGTTCAGCACACACGGAGCTCCTGGATCATCTCAATGTCTCAGAGAGGAAGTTAAATCACCCCCAGAAACCAAGACAGATGACTGACATGTACAACCCAGAGTGTGACCTCAGTGACATCACCGACCTCTGTAATGATGCATGTCAGACAACGAGGAGGTTAATTTATCAAAATTAGTGGGGTTACCAGGAGAAAAAACCACCCATGGTCTAACAGATTCGGGCGTTTTAACTACAGCTTTGAGAGTTCAGGTGAGCCTCAGGTACAGGGGCGGAGCCAAGTGTCACACCTTCATACAGTTAAAGGTTTTCTTGTCTGTTTAATCTTTATAGCTTTACAGCCCCCACAGGAGCACATTTTAATAGCACAGCCGCCTGATTTTTAGATAAGATTTCAGGTATTTTTGATTAATGATCATGATGTAGGGCTCATCCCGGTCACCCCAGTAAACACTGTCACCTTCTCGGGTGAGGTCTCAGTCTTACCCTCTGTGATCCAGAGGACGTGCTGCGTTTGATGGACGAGCGTTTGAACGATCCATCGGTTCCTCTCCTCACTCTGTTCTCCATGTTGGTAAAGTTTAGCTTTCCTCCACCTTCATCCTCCCATCTCCTCCTGTGCTGGTGTATCCTCGGTCTCTCTCTGCCCCCTGTGTCCTCGCTGGTGTCCAGTCCTCAGTCTGTGATGCGTTCAGGCGTCTGTGAGTGGGATGTGGTGGGCGGAGACCCCATCCTCTCTCTCCATGTGTAATCAGGATTAGTGGATGCTGCAGATGACCGAGGGTGGTGCTCTTCGAGGGATGCAGATTTAATAAATGATGATTGGAGGTAAATCTACTGTAAACCTCGTCTAGCACAGTGCAGGCAGGAGAAAGTCTGATTTTTATTCTTCTATGAATCTGAAATATCATGGATGGATGTGCAGCTCCACCTCAGCACTTCACACTGCCGTGAAGCTTTAAATGAGTCCGATTCCCCCACTGCTGTTTGTGATGAGAGGCAAAGGCTCCATCTGGAGGTGAACTTGGACATGACTCCAAATTTATGACAAAAATATGTCGCCTGCTTCTACTGATCATTGTGAAAACTCTTCATCCTCTTCTTGGGGGCTCCTCACTTCCTTGCTAATCCTCTGCACTTCCTGATTCAATAACTTTCCTTCATTTCCTTCATTCATCAGCTGCTCAGAGCACTCCTTCGATGTCAGCACTCTTCACTCGTTAAGTGCTGCACATCCTTTCCAGCTCGATCTCTCTGTATGGCCGATCTCTTCAGGTCCTTTCCTCCCCCCTTAGTGTCCAGACTCACATACAACTCACTAGAAGCCCTTTGCCTTTCCTCCTCTTTCACCTCTCAGCTGTGCTCCTAGCCTCTCAGCACTCCTGTCCACTTCCTTCATCTCCCTGATTATCCCACTTTTTCTTTGCTAACCTCTTGATTTGAATTCTTTCTTGTACTTCCTCTTTCCACCACCAGGTCTCCAGGTCTCCTCTTTCCTTCTCTATAGGGAGGCCAGTGAACAGCACTGCAGTACTCAACACTACAAGAAATAAAGGCACCAATGAGCTTCTCTCACTGAGCCACAAAATGTCTCAGTTAAGATATTTCTGAGAAGCCAAAAGGCAGCACAGTGAAACTGATCCTTCACTCAGGTTGAAGTCTTGATTCAAGATGTGAACCAAGCTGCAATAATGCATCTTTGTTTCCAGGCACAAACATAATGATTCAACAGAGTCAGGGAGCTCTGGAGTCTTTTAGCAGGAAGCAGGAAGCCTAAAACAACAGCAAAGGTATGACATACCTGAGGCCCTGCCTGGTATCAATGTACAAGTGCCCAGTCTGACTCCTCTCTGAGATCTTAGTTGCAAACACGAGTTTCTGGGCTGGATCCGCTGACCCTGAACCCTCCCTTAGTTAGGCTCAGACTTCCCATGATGCACTGAGAACTTCTCTTGCAGTCCCTTTTTTTGGTTTGTGGCATGGCACCCCTCACCAGGACGGTGCTGCCAAAGCGACGGAGTCGAGGTTTCATAATTAAGAATCACTGACAGCAGATTCACTGACCGTGTGCTTTTCTCTTGTTGTTCCACTATACTGTACTGTACTGTACTGTACGGTCTATACCCTGCAATATGAAGCATCTTGAGACAGTTATTGTGAACTAGTGCTGTATATAAATAAAACTGGGTTTCCAAACTAAGAAATACAATAAAATGTTAAAACAGATTCAATCAAAATTCAGTGAAATAGAGTCACAATAGAAAGACTGAGAGTTCATTTTGCTCAGGAAGCATACATCAACCACATCATCCTGTGGGAAACAAAGTTTAATTTAAAGGGTAAACAGGGCCAGACAATAACCTGCAACTCATCCCACCCAGGTGCTGTGCTGTCAGTGAATCTGCATTAAATCTTAATTATGAAACCTCGACTCTGGTCAGGGGTGGAGCACTCACCAACCACAAAGAAGCCATGCCACAAACCACACCCTGCTTTATCATCTGTTTCACTCTTAATGGAACAATAATGGCTTCTCGAGATGAGCGTGAATGTGAGTAATCCTGTCTGAGCTCTCCATCGTGGAAGTGATGTAATCAAGGTGAATTTTTACTATGAAATCTTCGGAGAATCTCTGTGAGGGACACGAAATTATTATTATAATGCAGTCTGAACAGAATCGGTCGTCCTCACAGGTAAAGTTCAGATTCGCTCTTTCTTTCAGTCTCCTGTTTATTTGATGTCTGAATTTAATTTGAAATAAAAGTGATTGAATGTGACTGACCCGGAGCGGCACTCGGCTGTAATCCAGCAGCATGCGCATCAATAAAAACTCACTCAGTAAAGGTTTTATATGATTTCTATTATAAACAGTCAGGATTATTGTTCTGCTGTTGCACCGCAGCAGCTGAGGGTTTAATGCTCGCTGGATGTTTCTCTCATGACATATTTATTAGTGCGATCTTGTTTCTGTCACAAGCTCATCAGTATTTTAATGTTTCACAGCAGTTGTTAGAAGGGATCCGCTTTGCTTTTGCTGCTGTTGATACTTCAGGGCATCGTTGAGGTTCTGCGTGACTTCATAAATATGGAAATTAAAACTGGAGCTTGGAGGAGAAATGGCACTCGGGAGTACAGGGGGTCACATTCCCCACAAGCCCGAAGGGTTCTCCTCACATACTTGTAGCTTATGAGATACAGCTACAGCTAAGTGCACCACTGGAGTATTTTCACAGCGCAGTTCCCAAAAAAGTGTAAATGTAAGGATGCAGTGATCTGCACATCACACGAAGCCGCGTTCGTCTGCAAACAGACATGAAATGTTAGAAAGTGATCAGTCCGGCCGCTCTTTCTTTGGGATGTTGTTTTAGTTCGTTAGCGAACAAAAAACTAAAGTTTAACGGCAGCAAGAAACTTTTATTAAACTTTTAATAAACCTAAGTCCACACAGAGTTCCTGAAACTGCAGTGAAAACACCAAAGAAGAAGAAGAGTTTTTAAAGCCTTTATTCATTCACTGAAGTTATTCCACTGCGGCAGGACTTTCTGCAGCAACAGTAACCAACACATCAAGCTCACGACGAAGGTGTAACATATTTGTTTTACAGAAGAATCAGGCTGGAAAAGAAAAAGATATTAAAATAAAACCAAAAAGAAAGAAAATGCAAACATGGCTTCAGGCGTCAGTTTAATCTTAATTCAACATGAATCCAAAGGGGATTTTTTTGTTTTTTGAAGGAGGTTGCAGATACTGAAGCATTAATAACTAAATAATCGTTTAGTGGTTAGTGAGAATTGAATCTGCTGAAGAACTTTACACACAAACTACAGCCGCATTCAGACAGGTGACATCACAGGAGGAGGCGGGGCTGAACGATGCGACAGCACAGGGAGCAAATATCAATGCTGCGATATGTTTTATTACAGTTATCGATACACCAGCAGCAAACACTGAGACTCTTCTTCAAAGATGGGAATGCCGTAAATGTGGAGGAAGAGCCTCACAGGACAGGAAACGGTGCAAATCAGAGCTAATAAATGAATCGTTGTGTCATTATTGTTGAATGCAGTGAATAAATATATGCGGTTTGGTCTTCTTCAGGTACAGGGCTGGTGCATGATGCTGTATGATGGTGCATGACGGTGCATGATGGTGTATGACGGTGCATGATGTACGACTGCCTTTCAGCATATCAAGTATCACAGAGTTGCTGTATTGTATATTGTATTGTGATACCATCGTTACAGCAGGCGGCAGATTAAATAAAACTGTATCAGGACTGTGAGAGGTGGAAATTCAGCAGGACAGAGACAAACGCCTCCACATGAGGGCACCACTTGCTCAAAGGGCAGCAAAGACGGTGTGTGTGGCTATCAGAGGCAGAATTTAGTCCGATTATGAATTATGTTTAGATTTAAAATGAAGCTGCAGAACCTGCCGCTGATAGTGATCCAGGTATGGCTGCCTGTACACCTGATACACTGCAAACAGGAGCTGCTCACATGCAGCTCTGCTGTGTCAGAAATGATCATTTGAATAAATGTAAACAAATGAAAGCTATAAAGCTGATCAGATTAGCAAACACTTTAAATGGGGTGATGAAAGACTTTGAAGCACATGCATGAGGCTGTGGACAGGTCACAGAGACATGCTGCCGGCTGGATTACCATCACTGAGCAGAGCAGGTAATGATTACATCACCCACCTCCTTCCTCTGAGGCTGAGGTGTGATTAATATTACAGCCTCAGGGGCGCTTCATGCTGAAGCCACCTTTGATTGCTTACAAATGCCTCACTTCTGTCACAAACATAAAGCTCTGTCTAATACAAACACACACACACACACACACACACGTTCACGCACAACTCGAAGGGTCAAAGTTCAAGATTTGGTCCAGACTAAGTGCTGTCGAGGGGCTGCGCTTCGAGACAGCTAGCAGCAGGGGGCGCTGCCTCCTGCGTCCTCATTTCCCGGTTTTCGCCTTTGTGTCGTACGTCCCAGCGTTCTTGTACGCTCCCACGTAGCCCGTGTTCTCCACAATCTCCTCACGGCCCTCGCGACCTTTGCCCTTGCCGCTCTCGTCAAAGCGCTCCTTGTGTGATCCGGTGTAACGGGACGTGTCGGTCAGACGGTCCACAGCCGCCGTCTTTGCCACTTTCTGATGGAAGCACAGGTAAATGAGATTAAAGTGAGTCACAGAGAAACTCCCTCCCTGCTTCAGTCCTCACAGACTCCCACCTTAAAACATCAGCAGCAGGAAAAGACTTACAACCTGCAACAAAAGCAGTTCTCACCTCTGAGTGGGTGAATGCTTTATAACTACCTGGATAATTGGCTCAGGGGCGTGGCCACTTTGACTGACAGGTGTTCTGCACAGGCAGGTGGAGCCTCATCCACTACTAAACTGGACCTCCTGACTGAGTGTTTGTATTGTTGGGTAATTTTTATCTGATAAATCTCCTGGCCTGTGAGGACCCGCCCAGACGTTTATCCTTCAGTTTTAAGTGTTTACTTATTCGGTCACGCGTGGCTGAAGTGTACATGTGTGTGTGTTGGACCCGTTTATGGAGACAGCTCGCTAACAGACCATGCCACCTTTTCTTCCATACAGCATAAGTGACTTCAGAAAACCAACACGGCTGCAGCCAAATGCTTCAGAATGCAGACTGAGCCAACAGGATTCATCATGGTGGCTATGACCATCTTTTATACTGGTTGTGATTTCCACATGAGCATGCATGCAAAAACAGAAGACCTCTGTGGAAATGATGGGAGAGATCACCTTAACTGAGCAGAAACCTGCAGCAACTGATTCAGGTTCAGATTAAAGTCCATACCATGAAACCATCTGCGTTTAGCTGCACTGGTTCCCTAAACTTTACTTTCATGATGCAATCCCATCTGGGCACAACAAGGCGCTCTCCCAGCCTTAAATGACAAAGACTTTAAGCTTTTAATTCAGTGTAAAACACATCTTTATGTTTTAACATGATATACAGCAGCTTACAGACTGGTGGGTGACGTTTAAAGGACATTCTGTCACTTTTTACTCCACCTAAGAACATCTTACTGTGAAATTCTGCCTTAACTCATTTAAGAGCAGGAAAAAATATAAGAATAAAATGGTAACAGTACTTATGAAAGACAATGGTACACTGATTTCTCCGTGAACACAAATGCCTACAACATAATCATGGTTTTTGCTCACTGATTATCACAAATGTATGTATTTCAGTCAGATTAGTGTTCACTGGATCCTCTCTGATGACTGAAGAGTGTTTAATGATCTGGAGAGGATCCAGGCTGCCTCACATCTTGGCTCAGGCTCTGAGGACCTCATCATTACAATAGAACAGCTCTCTGATGTGTGTGGCTGTGATCTGATGGATGAACCAGCTGTGATTGTGTCATTCTTCTGAAACAGCAGAGTGAGATGGTTGTTTGTGGAGCAGCTCAGGACTTGTTTTCTGCAGCTGAAAACTGAGATGTGAAGACAAGCCTGAGGTGATTTAGCACTGAGCTAAATATAAAATATGAGCGGTGCCTAATCAAACTCGTCTCATCATGTTTTATGAATCTTCCGCTGTTTTTCACAGACAGACCCTCTTCTGTCCCAGCTGTGACTCAAAGTCACAGTCCGGAGTGGAGAACTCTGCTAAACTGATCAGGACTGTCACTTTCTATGCAGATGATACTGTTTTATGTCCTTCCGGCTCTGGCTTCAGTCTGCCTTCAAATACGCCCTGTTTTCTACCTTAGGCCTGGCTCCGGGGTGGATTCCCACCATTCCCGATTCTGGAGAAGTTTCCTGGATGAATCCATCATAGAAGTGTTTTGAATCGCACTTAGTCTGGCCCCTCACCCAGGACCAGTTTGCCTTGGGAGACCCTACCAGGGGCAAAAGAGCCCCGGACAACACAGCTCCTGGGATCACTCGGGCACACAAACCCCTCCACCACAATAAGGTGGCGATTCATGGAGGGGACTCTTATAGCAAGGAGGTGGCTCAGTCCATGTGACTACAGTGTCACCTTTATTCAAGCTGTTTCTTTAGTGTACTCATTTCTGTCTTATTGTAGTATCAATAGCTTTAAAACAACAGACACATGATGGGTTTTTTTAGATCAGTTTCTTGTCTCACCGTCACGCCAACGTTGGTGGGCTCTCGGCCTTCCACCAGCTTATAGATGGACTGCAGTGCCTCCTCTTTACCTTGACCTTTGAACCTCTTTGGAGCCAGCTCTTCCAGAGCTTTCTGAAACTCCTCGTAGGTGATGACTCGAGACGTCTTCTGTCTGCACACAGACGCACAAAAGCAGCACAGAGAACAGCTCAGAGTCTAAACTTCACTATTAAACAAGTCAGAAAAAGGTTGTTAAATTTTTAATCGCATCATTTCTGTCCCTTCCAGAAGCTGAAACGTTTGGGAAGCTTTAAAACAAACAGAAATGTCAGAGAGACGGTGGTGAATGAGACTTCAGTAATAATTCAAGTAAGTCATTATTTAGACTTTTAGTTTTGACATCTTTTATTGCCTGACTCTTACTCTCTTACTGACTCTCTGCCAGCTCTAAATCTTTGGCAAACCTTTTCATTTTTTTCAGTGTGTGTGTTACTGTTTCTATAGAAATGTGTGACATCACTCATCTCATCCATTTTCCCCAAAACAATGATACGATAAGTTTTATAATGTACTTCTGCTACTGTCTAGATGTGCCGGTCCCACCCATGTTACACCCACGTGATGGATGATGCTCATCAGTTTGTGGCGTATGACTTCAGTGCTCTGCCTGAACTAATTATATGCTTCATTTGTGTTTGAATATCAAGAGAACGAGAAGTTATTTGTCCTTCAGGCAGCGTTTCTCCCCGTAATGCTGCAGTTTTATCAGGGCTGTGGAGGAGACACCGAGCACAGAGCAAAGAGTCTCCCAGAGGTAAGATTTGTTTCCAGACAACACACTAACAAGAGATTTTAAGGAGTCGGTTTTACGAATATAAGTTTGAATAATCGCCCCGCCTTTGTTAAAGAGCAGGACGCATTCACTGCCCGCACTCTTCTCCTACATAACAGATGAACAGGGCCGAAAGGGCGTTCCCAGAGTGGCCACAGCTGATCTGTGCAGAACAAAGCTGCTTTTACCAAACCCTCAGTTCCCATCATCCACGTTATGCATTTACCACAAACACCTTCACAGCTGTTTCAGAGACTGCAGCTTTCTCATGCACCTTGACAACATTTGTTCTCGAACCTGCTCAAATTCAGTGCAGAGTAGCTGCAAAATATCACAGTACGGCTCCAACGCCCAAAGCACACTTAACACCAGCAGGGGGAGCCACTCAGACCCATGCCATAGCATAAAAGCTCGATGGAGTCACCATGACATCGCCCACTGGTTTGTGATCTCCACAGCTTCCTGGCTTTTCTTAGATTTGACCATATTAAGATGAGCTTTATCAGCTGATGGTTGCAAAGTTTTTCACACTTCCATCCCCAGAAGCTGCTGCTTGCTGAGACACTATGGACACTGAGGCTGACGCAAACACTCACTTGACTTTAGAGAACACGATGTCCACATCGGTGCTGGTGACGCTCTTGCCGTCGATGATCTTGCAGTCTTTGCACAGTTTGGCCCAGTTCTTCCCGTTTAGCTCCTTCCCCGTCGCCTTGGTGTCTCCATGGACAGCGAACTTCCCGAAAGCCGTGAGGAGCTGCTCCATGCCCACATTCTCCGCCATGATGGAAAAAATCTACAATAAAATGAAGCAGAGAGCAACACTGGACATCGTGTGTGATGGAAATCTGCTCACCCTACAGGAGCTATGAGAGCAGTTAGAGTATTACAGTATACACAGGTCTGATAAAGGCCAGTAAAAACACAGAGAGCAGAATCAATACCAGCGCTGCTAAAGATAAAACAGTTTCTCTTTTTAGCAGAGATGATATCTGGACTCTAAGCTGTCAACAAAACTTCCTGATATTTTTCCTGTTGAAGGTTATTTATAAAAAGCACCTGTAATCTTAAATTCTGGAGTAACTGTCGAGTTTCTTCATTCGGGAATGAAACACCTGATGCTACAGTAGAGCCCTGAATTCATCTGTCAGATCATTTAAAATGCTTCAGAATGTACCAACATCACAGATGAGATCGAAGGTCCAGTTCGCTGGCTTGGAGGGAGAACAGCCACCTGTGCTGGCTCACCTGTGAGTTACGGTAACACACCCCTAACTTTAAGTCTTAACAAAATCCAAACAGGTAAGATAAACAGCTGCTATGAAGGGAACCCTCTCCATACAGACCAAAACCATTTGTGAGACCGGGTTTTTAACGCTGTGCAGTTTAACATTTAAACACGAGCGTGTGCAGAGGTGAAGTCACCTGTGAAGTCAGCCTCCAGTGGCAGTGAGAGGAACTGCAGTTTCTGGCATGTCTGCACTGGCCACTTTGTTACGGGTCATATCCTGTTAGTTCCTGAAAGTCAGTATGTCACGCACGGCGCTTTATGAAAGAAACCAGCACAGTGGATGTTTCCTCCTCCCTGAGCAAAATTCCTCTTTCTGAATGATTCATGGAAACTTTCCCTCAGGGAACCTTCTGCTCTGATGGTAGCAGCTGGGACTTGTTGCTCCTGTGTGTCGGTGTTTTACACATAAAGATTTTTTTTATTGTTTTTGCAACTCCAGCAGAAGCGTGTATGTGCCCACAGAGTGGGTGTGCGTGTGTGTGTGTGTGTGTGTGTGAGGTGTGAGATGTGAGCTCACTGTGGTTTCTCAGGCATGTGTGACTACACACACACACACACACACACTGATGCAATCTCTCTCAGTGGGTTTCGTGGTATTTCTGTCCAAAGACACTCGTTGTCTCGTTGTGTCTTGTTGTTGTCTCGTTGTGTCTCGTTGTTCTTGCACATTTCTGAAGGCTGAACCATGCAGAGCTGCTGTGGATCACAGCGGGTAAAGTGGGTACAGCTCCGCTCGCACACACACAGTGTTTGAAAGGTGTGCGTGCATCTGTGTGTTAAACCTGGTGTGCAGGTGTCAGGATTCCAGGCGGTGAGGACAGTTTCGGTGAGGTTTGGAAGCTGGTTCATTAAAGTCAGGAATGGGCTCAGTGAAACTCTGAGACTGTCAGCTGTTCCCTTCATGACATCTCACAACATTAAGAAGCATCTCTGTAAGATTCACAGTGACTGACCGGTTGTGATGAGCAGTGATTTGTATCACTTTCATCCAGAGACAAAATCATTCAGTTAAGGGGATGTGCTGATCGCAACGAGTGGGACTTGAGATCGAGGACTGTCCTGATCCAGGATTTAGCTCAGAGCAGAGTCACAGCAGGGCAGGTACTGATACCTCTGAGTGGTGTTCAGGTACAGACGCAAAGTCAGTCATCTCAGAGCCCAACCACACTGAAGACAGACTGAAACGGGGATTAATGTGGTCGGTCAGGTTTCCCACAGCAAACGGAAACTTCACGTGTCAGCGCTCGAAGGCTGTTCTGAGTTCAGTCAGGTTTGAACCAATCAGAGCCGTGTCTTATTTTGGTAGAATGACTCTGAAACAGAACTCTCCTCCATCCCACAGATCCCAACAGAGATCCGCAACATTTCATGATCACATGTTAAAACATTCAAATGTATGAATAACAGTTAAAACAGGAGGCTGAGGAGAAGTGCGGGAGCTGCAGAGACAGCGGACGGCGACAAATATTAATCTGATGTTTTATAGTACATGACAGCGCTGCAGCCAGATGGTAATGACTGAGCCACCGGTCACTGACATCAACACACTGGCCCCTCAGTGAGGCTTTCCTTAGGGGCACGAGTCTCACTGCCTCAGTGGTGGAAGAAGATTTAAAGAAAATGAAACAATAAAGTTCAAATATGTGATTTTTGGGGCTTTTTTGTATCCTTTGCTGTGCTGGGCTGCACCCACCTTTTTTTCTGCCTGTGAGCTGCCAGCAGCAGGTATGAAAGCGTCCTCACTTTATCTTCCTGCCCCGAATGCTGCATGTGTATCACTTGCTTGCTGTGTTTTCATACATTATATAAGTCACCTACGTAACACGAGTCAAGGGCAGTTTGCATGCAGCTCCAACAATCGGCAGGAAAACCTGCATCTGGATCTCAGGCCGAACGGCTGGCTTTTGGCACTTCACTGCTCCTTAATGTTTTGCTGACTGATACAGAGACTGAAAGCATGATCGATAATCAATAAGAAGAACTTCAGGCCTGTGTGAGCGGCAAAAATGAAGCTTGTTCACACGTTTCTGTCCTGCTAGCTGCAGCTCCCCCTCAGCCGGAGTGTGTTTTAGGTACAGCGGGGCCACACGTGCTGTGTAAACTCTATGGGTGTGTCTGTGTGTGTTGTGTGTGTGTGGGGGGGGGGGGGGTCAGCATGCAGCCCTTAACGTTTCTACACTAAAAATAAAAATAGATTATCAACTGTTCAAATATTAAAAGTCATGAAACATGACAGCATGTGACGGCACAGTAAATCTCTGCACGTTTGTGTGTCTGATCCTGTTCTGATTTTGTACCTATTTTTTTCCAAATGGACACAAAGCAAACATTTCCTCCTCCAATGAATCTCCAGTCAGTCAGCAAAATTTAGCAGATTTGAACCAAACATCTTCCTGCTGTAATCTGAGCACAGGTGAGAACTCTTTAAGACTGTCAGGCATGAAGTTGCTGCAGCATCACTGAAGCTTCAGACCTTCTGCTCTCTGTGCAGCTCCTCGAGTCAGACCGACTCCGCTCCTCGGTCACTGCAGGAACAGCTCAAAGTTGCTCCAGCATGAAGGTCATAAAAATAAATCTGAAACAGTCATAAAAACCCTTCTGTGTACTTTTACATGAGCATTTGTTTATAATAAAAACCTCTACAGCTACTTTTTTGTTGTTGTTGTCTAATCTCTCATCTTGACTTTGCTCTTCTGGCATTTGCACCACCCCTGCTCTTTGAGTCCGAGTTCCCTGGAATTTCTTCTGTTTTCTCATCACTGCGTGCGTGTCCTGCAGCTTCCTACCTGTCTGTCTTCGGTCCTCCTCTGTCTGCCTCTGCTCTCCCTCTTCTCTGGCCCTCAGCGGCGGTCGCAGCATTCAAATGAGCGCCGAAGAGCTGAGGGCTTGTTATCATCTGTTTACCCCGTCGCCTTGGCGACATCCTGTCCAACATCAGGGGAGGGCAATAAAACAGAGAAAGAGGGGGAGAGAGGGGGAGGGCTGGTCCTACCACAGGGCGCTCATGCAGGCTCCTGCAGTTTCCCACAGCTGCAGGTCAAAGGTCAGAGGGCATAATGATCTTATAAAACTGCTGTATGCAGGTTATTATGCTTTAAGTGATGTTAAAGGACTGAGCAAAGTGCAAACATGAAAAACACCAACACAGTTAAACTGTCAGCAGGTTTTAGCAGCTGCTCCACAAACCGAATCAAAATGAGCTTTAATGACGTTGTGATGACAGATTGTTGGATAAATACTCGCTGCGGAGGGTAGAACTACAGTCGTATGAAAAAGTTTCATAGGCGCTCTGCAGTCCTGTGAAAACCTGAGTAACTGCTTCCTTCATTAAGTAGCAGCTGATCAAATCCAAGTGTGAGCACCTCTATAAAAGCATGCTTTACGTGACGGCTTTGTCCCAGAAATTCACCCCAAGGTCAAACTAAGAGCTCCGTCTCAGACTCCACAGGCCTCAGTTCACATGTAAAAGGATAAATTTCAATACATATAATTAGAAACAGGCTTGTTTAAAAGGGCTGCAGGAGAAAGCCCCTGCTCTCTGAAAGAGCATGGCAGCATGGCTGAGGTTTGCAAGGCTGCATCTGAACCATGAAGAGACACCGAACCCACAGACAGACAGAGTGATGAAACCATATTTTGGTGTTAAAATGTCAAAGATCATAAACTCGTAGCATTAAAATGTATCCTCAGGAGGAAAAGTGGAGTTAAGTGAGGATGCACCGAGGATCCATTGAGGTGTCTGGGCTCCATCACCACATTTATATAGCCGAGTGTGCAAGACCGTGTGCACATACTCGAGGATCTCCTGCCCAGCTGACGGCTTCTGCGTAAACACGAGTACACACTCATTCACACGCTGACAAACACAAACACGCAGCGTCCTGCTGCACTGCGCTGGGATCAGTTGTGCCAAGACTAACATTTAAAGCTGAGCTTGTAAGTGAGGATCTTCAAAACAACAACAATAAGAATCTGACTCAAAACTAACCGGGAGGTCAAAGGTCACGGAGCAGCATAACGAGAGAAAGAAGCGCAAAAATGTTTTTCAGAGGTACAAATACAGTAAAAAATCACGGGCCTTGTGGCAGGAAACTGAGCCTCACTAAAACTTCCTGCTGGACATGCAGCAACAGATGAAATCACTGTTTGTGTTTCTGTTGTCGATGGCAACGGTATTTTGATGTTTGTCAGGTAGAATCCAGCAGGACCGGATCGGTGAGTCCACACGCTGCTGCAAACATCTGCAGGTACTCCATCACATTTAAATGCTCCTTTCATGTCCTGCTGAAGTTATTAAGGGCAGAAAAATGTACTTTAATAATATTTATTAAAAGTTAAAGGAACTGGTCTGCAGAAACAAAGTTTCAGCGGCTCATATCCACATTTGCACTTCTGACATTCACACTGAAAACATGAAGTCTTTTATTCTTCCTGTAATAGTTCAAATGCATCTGTCCGCTCAGCTCTATGTCTGCGTGCACGTGTTTCTCCTTACATAACTCCGCAGCTGCACGCAGTCATCGTCTGAAAACCAGAACTAAACGAAAATGCGGGTCGGTCGGTGCAGGAGATCGACACAAACAGCTGAGAGATGCTCGCATCCGGAGCACTTTAGTCTCAGCGTCTTTGCTGAGACTAAGGAACTGATTCACAGGGGCTGACGGTCACTTGGCGGGCAGCAAAGAAACTATTGAATACTGAATGTTCATATTAAACAAAAACACTGCTTCAAAGAATGAAGTATGAAATATGAACGCCTGAGCTAACTCTGAATACCTGGCTTTTAAGTTTTCTTCCCTGCTGCAGGCACAGTACAGGAACACCTCACAAGCCCTTCATCAGGCTTCCTGAAGCTGAACAATCAGAGGAGCGTTCACAGGAAGGAGGCTCTTAACGAGACAGGAGATAAAACAGCTTGTTTTAGATGGGATGACCCGAGGAGCTCCATAAAGGGCCAGTATCTGGTTCTCATGATGTCATGGTTCAGGAAACTAAGGCTCTCAGTCACAAACTGTATATCAACTGGCCTCCTCCCGGTGGGACATGCCCGGAAGACCTCAACCAAGAGGCGCCCAGGAGGCATCCTAGTCAGACGCCTGAACCACCTCAACTGGCTCCTCTCGATGTGGAGGAGCAGCGGCTCTACTCTGAGCCCCTCCCGAATCGCTGCACTCCTCACCCTATCCTATCTCTAAGGGAGAGGCCAGCCACCCTTCAGAGGAAGCTCATTTCTGCCACTTGTATTCGTATTAGTATCTCATTCTTTCGGTCACTGCCCAAAGCTCATGACCATAGGTGAGGGTACATACAGATCAGGCCCAGCTCCATCTTCACCACGATGGACCGCTCCAGGCCCTGATCTACCTGTTAAGCTCCCTCATATTCAGTTAAAAAAGTCGCCTCAGGGCACTTTCTATTGTAAGGTAAAGACCGTACAATAATTCAGATCTGATAATATGATTACAAAATCAATCATAGACCTGCGACCGAGGGTGTCCTGGTGCCACGTGCACTCGTGCACATCCTTGTGCTCGTTATGGACAAACTGTGGTTTGCAAAGAAACCCAATGACTGAACACCACTCAGGTTCAAATCAGGGAGGCCGGTCCTCCCAATCACGCCCCTCCAGGTCTCACTGTCATTGCCCGTGTGAGTGTCAAAGTCTCCTAGTAGGACGCCAGAGTCACCAGATGGAGCACACTCGAGCACCCCACCCAGTGACTCCAACACAGCTGGGTACCCTGAACTGTCGCTCAGCAGTGCAAACAACTGTCAGGACCTGTTCAACCAAAAACAACGTACAGGCAGCAAGACGAGGGGATACGAGGACACCCACCCCAGCCTGCCCCCTCTCACCAAGGACAACTCCAGACTGGAACAGAGTCCAGTCCTAATCCAGGAAACGGGTTCCAGAGCCCAGGCTGCGGGTTGAAGTGAGTCCGACTATATCTAGCCAGTATCTCTCAACCTTATGCACTACATCAGGCTTCTTCCCCAAGGGCCTCCACCCTTGGCTGCCGCCCGACACACATTACACTCAACCCCTACAGCGCCTCCTGCAGATGGTGGGCCTACAGCCCATGCCTCCTCTGAGGGGTGCATTTCCTCGAGCTCCCTCTCCAGGGGAGAGTAAAAAAGCAAACAAACAACCATTATCAAGCACTTCCACCTTTTATGTACAGTCTATGCTGGTTCTGGTTCAGGTCACTTTATTTGTAAAGGGGAAACAGTGTCGAGTGTAACAGTGTGTGACAGTGTGAGCATCGCTGCTCAGTGAGAAGCTGATCGACCCAAACTGTGCTCACTTCTTAGTTTCTGTGGAGAGAACCCGGGGTGTTGATATAACAACCACAGTGATGGTCACCTATAAAAAGATACAGTAACACACAGTAAGGTTGACGATGCTCCATCAGGAGCTGCAGGTTCTCAGTGCATCTCAGCAGGTTTGCTGCTGCTTCTTCTCTGATTCTCGGTGTTTCTGAACATCTGATAACCCCACTGACCCACCGACTGGAAGACGAAGCTGACCAATCAGCCCCAGAACAGCAGATCTGATTGGCTGCTGCTTCATTTGTTTGCTTCCATAAGTGTTAGTTTGAGAGTCCGAGGTCACTGATGAATCATTTTGGTCCCAGTTTGATGGACGGAGTGAGCTGAGCCGTGACGTCCGTTTAGGAGGATAAACACACTGTTTACTTTCTGCATTTGCAGAGAACAATAGGTCACAGAGTGTGAGTGCGTGTCTGCGAGCAGCAGGAAGTGAGCTCATGGCAGTGGGTGTGTCAGCAGGAAGCAGCTGTTGGTGTTGGGTTACATCATGTTGACGAGGGTCTCCAGGACAACCTGCGAGGACACATTCGATACGGCCGGAGAGGACATCAGACTTTGGCTAGAACAGTTTCCAGGAAATAGCCACGGCCGCACTCTTGGATTTGACAGCCTCCGTGTGAACAGAACAACACAACTGATGTTTATTCAAACACGCACACAAGACACACGACTTCCTTCACAAATTTGGGTTTCTGGAGTCAGAGGTCGCATCGTGTCCACTGTGACTCTGATATTTAACTCTGCACGTGTTCAAATTAATTCTGAAACACATGCAACATGTTTCTTATTTAATTACTGAAGCAAACATAGAAGGTGTGATCAAAGGTCTGTACCCTTGATCTCCATTTGAAAGCTCCATCTCTGGACCGCTTTCAGCACATCTGCTATTTTTTGACCACTCCGTGGAAGTCCTCTTCTCACTCGGGACTTCCAGGGAGCCGTCTAAAAATACTGCAGATGCTGGAAGCCGTCCAGAGATGCGTGAGAAGACGACCTTAAAGGGGGAGACGAGGCAAACTTAAATCAGCAGAGGTTGTGTAATTCTTTGATTGTCACATATAAAAAAAAAGGAAGCTGCTCGTGGTGTTTTCTTCTCTCTTCCTGTTAGCGCCGCAGCTTTTAAAGCAGCAGGTGGGAGAATGATCACACGGGTCAACATGGAGGAAAACAGGGCAATATTTGGCGTCTGAGGCGGCAGCGTGTTGAAGTGACTGCTGACAGAGACACACAAACATCAGCGTGTGTGTGTGTGTGTGTGTGTGTGAGACAGCTCTCGGGTGTCGCCACAGGAACACCCAGCGATGAATGTGTGTGTGTGCTGCGCACTTCTCATTGCCACTCCTCTTTGATTGACATTGTTATTATGTTGACTTGAGCGGTTGCCCAGGCAACTCCTCCTCACATCGTGGAGGGATGATGACATGCAACAGCACACACGCACACACATTATCAGCCTGTCAAAATAAAAGCTCCTGCAGATACGTGGTGATAAATATGATTCATTAAGTTCATGTCTAATGACTCCTGTGCTGTGCGAGACTGTGAAAGACCGGTGTGTAACCGCTGTGTGTGTTAGAGTGTGTGCTCCTGTGACCTTCAGCACTTGTGTCACTTGCTGAGCACCTCTGATTTTGGAAACACAAACAGCTGCAGCATGACGGCTGAAGCAGGGGACTCATCTACAGACCCATTAGGCTGAACAAACGCTGCAGCTCACATTTACTCTCCTAACAATGAATCATCGGAAACATTAAACAGCAGAAAACAGCACAAAATGTTCAGCGCAGCTCCCCCGAGCTCTCAATCATTAAATGTTTGTTTTATGCACCCGAAGGTCCAAACCTGAAAGTGTAGGAGCATTTCTTTTACCTAAATTAATCATTTCCAAACTGTGGGCCAGAGCTGCAGGCTGTGAAGGAACTCTAACTGGGATACAAGAGGCCATTTAAATTCCCATCTTCTCTCATCTTGATGCTTCAGTTCCTGGTGGAGCCATCAGAGCGCTGAGCAAGCGAGCAGAGCACCAATCCGCTCTTCCCCCGTCCACTCCTCGACATTTTCTCCGTGTTCCTCTGAGCCGCTTCTTTGGGCCGTTTCTTTAAGGATTGTTTGGGCCAGTCCTTCAGATCTTACATGCACATACTGTTAATCTTCAGGTGGACCTGTTCATGATCCTGTGGACTTCAGCGACGCCCAGGATCATGCAGTAACGCTGCATCTCCACTGACTGTCTTCTCCTGTGAGGGTCCAGGATGCTCAGGTGCATAAGAAGGTGGAGATGACCGAGACCTGTAGGACTCGTCCTTTGCTCTCGTTCCATAAAAACTCGTTTATGCAGCCCGCGCAATAATTTCTGCTCTCGACCCGTCCTCGCTGATTATGGCACTCAGCTATATAAAGACTATGATAAAGGTTTATTTATTTAGATCTCATAAAACTAATGTTGATAAGCCCGGTGACAGACAGGTGACCCTCCAGGACGTACCCCTGCCTCTTGCCCCCATTACAGCAGGCACAGGCCCCAGCCCCCCCCCACGACCCTAAACTGGACCACAGTGCAGAAAACAGATGAAGGGTTTAAAGGTTATTCCAAATTTATTTGACCTTCTTTGTCACGTCTGACAGTGATGACAAAAATGCTAAAATTGAAGCTTAAAAAAGTTTAAAAAGTTCAAACACAGTGATGTCATGGTGTGTATGTGCCCATCTTTTATATACAGTCTCTATGCAGGCTGAACAAACCTTTATCTGCATTTTTTTAAACGTGTTTTATGTGGATGGACAGACCCACATTTACACCTATGAAACAAAAATATTTCAGCTGCAGCATTTTTACCTAAACAATGAACTGATCTGAAGTTTCTCAGTGAGCGAATGTCGGTGGCTCTAAACTGAAGATCCAGCTGCTGCAGTAACTCTTCAGGCATTACCAAGCAGCCACAGCAGAAAGTGCAGCAGATCTCCAGACCAACATCTGGACTTCGGGAGCAGCGGCTGCACATAAACATGTAGCAAATGGACCGTTTTCATTCTTTATTGTCAAATCAGCTGACAGGAGAAACGGCCTCGACGCGACCGGCTGCTCGGGCTCATGTGGGGGTCTGAAAAGCGAAACCTTTAAAGGAGCAGTTCAGCATTTAGTGGCTGACTCCTGCTGAGACAGAACTGCTCTAAACACTCCTGGCTTCACGCCGCTTCACTCTGGCTGAAGGAGCTATGTGCTCACATTCGGTCTGATCCCCTCACACTGCACTCCAACTGTGCAGCAACAGCCAATCAGCTTCCACTTAAGAACATGAGGGGGAACCAAAGATCACCGTTTCACATGTTCGACGTCTGGAACTAGCTAAATGCCGAAGTCCTCCTTTAAAACGATTCAACCCTGTGCTGCGGTTTGCAGCGGCGGTGGGCAGAGCTACACAAACAGCAGAAGCTTAAAACACAGCGCTGTCCTGATCACACTTTAAAGGTTTGAGTTTCAGTTACCGGCTCGGTGTTACTCGACTGATTATTTCCTGATGTGTTCGCCGACTGATGATCGGCCTTTCTGGAGTTCAGATTTTCAGCGTTACCATGGAGACCAGGTTACAGCAGAGGAGCGATTAACAGGAAACAGTAAAAACAACAGCGAGGTGTCCATAAAATCTCCACAGGAACAGACACACAAACACTTAAACAATTAAAGGTCCTTCATTTATGAGACGCAGACAGGAAGTCAGCTTTGGCTTTCAAAATTAAATCAATAAATAGAGTGATACAAACCCTTCAGAACAAAATTAAAAGAGTTGTGCAAACAAGTGATTGTAAAAAGATAGAGTGGCAGTCTGCTCAGAGTACTGCTCCATCTAGGAGGGAGCACTTGAGCCCAGCGACGTCCGGGACGCCGGTCTGGACCCGGGTCCGAGCCGCGGTCCAGCCTTCCTCCTGCCCAGGCTGAGGCCTTCCTCCTGGAGCTCAGCGGCCTCTCCGCTGGCCCGGCTGACGAACACTAAGGGAGGCTGCGTGGTGGCCATCTCGAACCTCAGCTCCACTGCGTTCTTAGCGCGGGAGGAGGCGGCCTTCCTTTTAGTCCTGGGCTGCGGGGAGGGCAGGGGGAATGCCGGGATGGGCCTGTGCGAAGAGGTCGAGCCGTCTGCCGCAGCAGCAGAAGCTGAAGAGCCCAGTTTGGCCAACGCCACCGGGATCTCCTCCAGAGACTCCGCAGAGTCTGAGTGGTACTCGGCAGGAGGGGCGGCGGCCTGGACGGGGCCTGGAGTGGGGGCCAGCGGGGGCAGCGAGGCCCTCAGGGGGAATGCTGGGAAAGGAAGCCGCTGACCCAGGGACACAGTGGACACACCGCTGGGCTCTGCTGGGGAGAAACAGGAACAGAAGAAATTCACTTCCTGAAGAACGCTCAGAGGATCAAAGGACCGCTGGGCAAATTACTAACTTCATCATTTTCAGCACTTCAGATGTCGATCGGGTCCCGGACGAACAGGTTTACAACGCGTTCTTGTCAGGAGCCCCTTACTCCCCTTATTTAAACTCTGGACCTGCTCAGCATGCAGACTGAAACCTTGACTGTGTATGAGCAGCTCTTTGATCTGAATTACTGGATCGTCAAACAGTCTTTCACGGCCACATTCCCACAACACCTGATAGCAGTCGCTCAGTCGTTCCATCTGCTGCCTGAGATCTGACTCCAGCCTGAAGGAAACACCTGACTGTTTCCCAGAGCTGAGAGCCTCCAGGTCGGGGCTGTGCCGATGGATGAGGAGCTCGACAATCGATGATGCTCAGTAGCCAAGCAATGATTTTAGCGCATTTTTCCATTAATGCATTAAATTATTATTACCACACTACTAGAGTCATCTAAAGTTTAATTTGCCTCACACTGTTGCCGTCTTCGAAATGTGTGTGCGTTTGGGAAGCGGCCACACAAATTCATCAGAAAAACTGAGAAAAACAAAGGGAAGCATTTCTGTCTGTTGCTCTGATTTATTACAGCCAGTAACATTTTAACCACCCAGCTGATCCCATCCATTTATGGATGTTAATTACAGCACTGCTGTGAACAAACTGGCTCTTTCTCATCACGATGAAAGTGGGAAATAAACTCCCCAGTGTGGATCCGTGTGCGTCTCTCCCTCAATTCAATTCAAATCAAATTTGGCCACATCACAACAGAACAGAAAGTTTTCAGCCTAATCTTAAAAATAGAGAGGGTGTCTGTCTCCTGAATCCAAGCTGGGAGCTGGTTCCACAGAAGAGGGGCCTGAAAGCTGAAGGCTCTGCCTCCCATTCTACTCTGAAGTATCCTAGGAACCACAAGTCAGCCAGCAGCTGTTGTGTTTGTTGTGTTTCCTCCACATAGTATGTGTTTTGGAGGGTTGACAGCTACCTCAAAGGGGGGTATCTAGACCCCTCCCCCAGCAATGTCACTACTGGACAACAGGACGATCAGACTAGGGAGAAAATCACTCGCCCCCAGTCCAGGTTTTCAGTTCAGCTCCTTCATCCTGACAGATGTTCAGGAACGTTGTCTTTTTTTTTCATATGTGTTCACTTGGTTTCGGTGTTTCATCAGCTGCTATCAGTAAGTCTGACCTCTCTGAATAAATTCCATAAATGGATGTGTTTTTCAGTGGATTGTCAGATGCTGGAACGATCAGTAATTGCAAACAATGTTCTTTTCTTTTAGCTTCCAGAACACGACGTTGGGAATCTGTTTATTACTGCTGATTAATCCTGTGTTATTTAGCTGATCAGAGCACTTCACTGTTTCCAGGTCACTTCTGCACTAACTGCGCTTTGCTGACTGAAACGCCTCTCCACTGCTCGCCACAGGACTTGTTTCATGGCATTTGACAAAGTGTTTTCCAGCATCACAGCTTCTGCCATCAGTTTCACTTCTGCATGTGAACACACCACTGGGGCCCCAAGGTTAATAACACCATTAACTGCCAAATAGGAGGTCAGTTAAACAGAGAGCAGAGCAGACGCAGGTGAGTCCATACCGGGAGGCGGGGCTGTGGTCGGGCAGCGCTCTCTGGTCACCTCTGCTGGGACTTTACGCACCTTCTTCTTCTTCTTCTTCTGTGAAAGAACAAAGGAGATTTTTAGGTGCCCTCTCCCTCACGGTCATATCCTCCACAGTCTGTGTGATGTCACACCCAATCTCTTATCAGGTGTTTGGTTTGTTTATACCTGTGTGTGTCGGTGTATGTGTGCTGCTTTCATCTCTGTTGAGATGGCGGGTGAAGCTCTTCCTCCATGACAGAACTGGATATGCTCCTCACTCTGCCATTAGCCAGGAACCTGACACACACACACACACACACAGTCCTGAATACAGCCACTTTGATGTGTGAAGCACAGATACCCCCTTCTCCACCAGCACGATGCTGGTGCCCAACACTGAAGCCACTGACATCATTGGCTATCTGAGGGGCTTCCACAACAGATTTAGCAATGCTTAGCAAGTGTAGCCCAACTGATAACTGAATTAATTTCTTGTAGTAATGCTACATAACAGGTGGGTTTCTAACCTAAAAAATGTGAGCTGCTTCTCAAAGGCACCAAAACAGAACTGGCACCACCCTGGCACCCCGCTGGTGGGAAAGAGGTCATAATGTTAATAAAAAGTAGCACTTGTCTTCTTTACCTGAGGGTGATGTCAGGTCAAGAAGACAGTTTATTTACATTATTCTTATTCCAGCTGTGGTCCAGCGGGATGTGCCCTGTGAACCTCAGACCCCACAGACTGGAACCAGAACGATTTAACTGGACAAGAACCGATTCCAGTTAGTACTGAAACTAACGTCTGCTGTCTGTTTTAGCTCGTGTCTCCTTCTCCTACTGACAGGATTCAGGGCAAACGTTACAGTTAGTGGGCTTATTTATCACACACACACACACACACACACACACACACACACACAGCAGCCTCCTCCCTTTACCTCAGACACGAGCGCGCACACACACACACACACACACACACACACACACTTGTTTGCCTCCTGAAAGCTGAAGCCAAAAAATTTCATGTTGCACTTTGTTTTCTGCAAAGAAAACCGTGTCCATGGTGACGAGGTCCGGCCTCCGCGTGTGATGAAATAACTGTTGTCGGCTGTTTACTGAGACATGTCAGGACCCGGTCAGCCCGCCTCAGCCAATCGCAGCACAGCAGGAAGACCCATCCATCTGAAGCAGAAAGGGAGGAGCTGAGAGACTTACTCTGCCTCTCCCTGCACAGCCACAGCCGTCGGCTCCTGCACGTCCAGCTGAGGGTTGGTGTAACCCAGAGTCCCTGAGTAGTTCACATCCTGGGGGGGGCAGCAGAGGACAAAGACTCAGACCCTGAACTCAACCCCACCCAAACAAGACTCCTCCTTTCAGTAACACAGTCAGTTACCTTGAGGATTGAAGGAACTGCAGTCTCCCTCACAGATCCTGGTTTCCTCGAGTCTGTGTTGTCCACACGGTGGCGCTGCCTCACTATGTACTCATAAGTACTGAGCCTGTTCCACACTGAAACGCACAAACACACATACGGGCGTCTCAGACCCCTGAACCCTGAAATGGCCTTCAAATGTCTGTCTGTGTGTCTGAATCTGGTCCTCAGAGACGCAGGTGTACACAGGTGTGCACAGGTGTACAAAAACACACACAGGCTTTGTTCTGAAACGCTGACAGAGACTCGCAGCAGCAACATGGGGTCAAAACACAAATTTATTGTGCATCACAAAATCACTTTAAGGAACTCTGTGAGGGCAGATGAGGAAGGAAAGAAGCTTCACGCTGCTGAGTAATTAAATCAATATTCAAACTTGTGATAAAGCAGAAATGTCTCTTTGTTTTGTGGAGCTGCAGAGGAGGGCTGCCTCAGACTGCTGAAACCTCATACTGTGTTTAAAGAAGAGGGCAAACTGAGGATTTGTGCTCGTTTCCACTGAGGCTGCATTATAACCCTCGGTCCAGAATGAAGGACAGGTAAACAGGAAAACCTCTTTATTATTAAAACACTGTCTCAAACTTGTTTTGCTGATTTTTTTTGTCTTAAATCCAAAAACCCTTTTAGTTCCTGTGGGTACAGACTCCCCCTCCCTAACTGGCTAACGTCTCGAATCCATCAGAGGGCCAGTGCCCACGGCCTGTGGGCTGTACTGCCTGTATTTACAGGTGCATGCTGCACCTGTAGCAGACAACTGTAGAAGCAGAAAACTGAGATGAGCTGAAATCAGCTCATTGTAAAAAAAAAAAAAAAAAAAGGCTCTGAAGCCTCACCGGGATGACGCTGACATTCTGAGTTTAAATGCAGGACAGAAAATAAGGAAAAGCTTTGTTTTTTTGTTTTTTTTTTAAAACAGATGTGACAGGTGGAAAGACAAGCAGGTGTGTTTTTCTTACTCAGGTAGATGTGGAAACAAAGCAAGTGGCAGAGCAACACGGAGGACAGGAGACCCAGAGCGATGGTGATGGCAGCCAGGACGGGAATCACTGGCGCTGCTGACCTGAGAGGCGCGACGGGCAGGAAGACGAACCACACACCTGTCTCATTCCTCACTGCAGGACACAAAAACACTGAACAGTGAGAGCAGCATTGGGATGAATGGCCTGATAACAGCCCAGACAGTATCAGGAACACGGTTGTATCTGTGAGCGCAGTGCCATAATTATCCTTTCAGTACTCCTTACACAGTTCTGCTAATACTTCTGTTCTTATTGTTGGTCTGAATGAAACAATAAATGTTTATAGAGGGGCAACAGTGCCCTTTAGAGCAGCAGAAATCATCCATCAATATTTCACTGAAGCAAATGTAAGCTGTCAGCAAACTAAATCAAATTCCTCACATGAAAACACAAGAATGAAGGACATCAGTCATCATTCTCCACCTTCTTCCTTCTGCTGCTGCTGAGCTACGCTCTGAACAATCTGAGTGGAGATATAAATTACATACAGTTCAGTAATCAGTCATCAAACCTGTTGATCCTGATAACGCTGCATGTGCGAGTGTCACCTACAACCATCCGTCCTTCAGTCCACATTCAAACTCTGCAAGGCCAGAAAACTGAAACGCTGATGTTCTAAAGATTCTGGACTCCAGATTCAAGAACATTTAACACAAAAATTGGATTTTTGTATAAAAACAAATCAGCTTTTTGTTTTACTAGTGATTATGACACTGTTTATATGCAGGGTGGTTAGCACCATCGTCCTGGGTTTGAATCCACCTTCTGCGTGGAGTTTGATGTTCTCTCGGGGTACTCCGGCTTCCTCCCACAGTCCACAGTGAGTGGGGTCAGGTTAATCCCAGATTCCAAACTGGCCGTAGGTGTGAATGTGAGTGGTGTCTGTCTCTCTGTGTTGGCCCTGCAGTGGTCTGGCGACCTGTCCAGGTGTACCCTGCCTCTCACCCTGTGCCAGCATCTCCAAACCATACATCACTACTATCTTGTAAACCCTCCCTTTCACTCTTTCATCCTTCAGTCACAGATCACCCCTGACACTCGGACCCCCACCTTAATTTTTCATAGCATGGATTCAACAAGGTGCTGGAAACATTCCTCAGAGATTTTGGTCCGTACTGCGCATCGCATAGTTTTGTCATATGCACATCTCTGATGCAAATCTCCTGTTCTACCACATCCTGAAGGTGCTCCATTGGACTGAGATGTGGTGACTGAGGAGGCCATTGACTACGATGGAGTCACTGTCACATTCAAGCAACCAGTTAGAGGTGATCTGAGCTCTGTCACATGGTGCTTTATCCAGCTGGAAGCAGCTATGAGAAGATGATTACACTGTGGTCATAAAAGGATGGACGTGATCAGCAACAACACTCAGGCTGGGGGTTTAAATGATGCTTAGCTGGTACTAAGGGGCCCAAAGTGTGCCAAGGAAATATCCCCACACCGTTACACCCCCACCACCGGCCTGAACATTTGATGCAAGGCAGGATGGATGCATGCTTTCATGTTGTTTATCCCAGAATCAGACCAGACGTTTTTCCAGTCTTCTAATGTCCGGTTTTGGTGAGCCTGTGTGAACTGTAGCTTCAGTTTCCTGTTTTAACTGACAGGAGCAGCACCCAGTGTGGTCTTCTGCAGCTGCAGCCCATCTGCTTTAAAGTTTCACATGCTGTGCTGATGCTCCTCTGCATACTGTGGTTGTTTCCCTCCATGAGCTCGATGCAGTCTGGCCCTTCTCCTCTGACTCTGATATCAATCTTTGCCCAGACAGCTGCTGCTCACTGGACATTTTCCCTTTTTCAGATCACTCTCTGTAAACCCTACAGATGGTTAAGTGGGAAACTCCCAGTAGATCAGCAGTTTCTGAATCCTCAGACCAGCCCATCTGTCACCAACAACATGCCAACATTCAGTCCCTTAAACACCTTTCTGCCCCACCCTGATGCTCGTGATCCTCCATTCGTATAATGTAATGAAGGATCCCTGGACATCTCAGTAAGAACACGTCAAGAACAAACGGTTAGCAGTTAGTCTCCACACACACAGCGTTTGCTTTAGCCTGCTCTCACGCTTCAACCACTGGTTGTGTGAGACAGCTGCAGCTGCTCTACAGGCAGTCTGATCGAAAACAAATGTTGGATATGGGAGCATTAACGTCTTTCAGCTTCTGAAATGCCAGAAACTTTGGGAGGCACTGCTTTAATGGACACCACAGACTCACAGTTTCTTAGCAATACGTAACTGAACCAAGTAACTTACACATAGACACA